>JAPZPC010000089.1:0-150614 GCA_037952705.1 Haplographium delicatum
TTAAATTAATTAAATAAATTAATTAAACAAATTAATTAATATTCTTTTCTTAAATTTTAAGCTACTTAATATTATATAATATATCCAAGTACAGCGGTTTAGGGTGCTGAATTCAGCAGATTTGGTCGCTGTTTTACACAGCTCTGACCGCTCGCCTAAGGCAAGCCGCGCCCCCTACTGCTCACGTGCTTTGTTCGCTTAGTGGATCCTTGCTCTTATTAGACTAACAACTTTGCAGAAAACGCGACCATCCCAAATACTAAATCCTATTAATCCAAATCCGAAATCCAGGAGCCAGAAACGGCTCCCCTCCTTCATCAGTTATAGCGGGCTATACCCCCTTGTATCTTAATTGTTATCTGAGCTGTATATGTTCCTCATTCCTCCCTCATCTCCCTCCCCCCCCTCCTCCTTTACTCTCGGGTGCTAGCATCGAACGCCATTTGATGCTCTTACCGATTATGTTAATAGCAATCTGCTACCTACATACGCTCTCGCGGTATTCTGCACGGGACTATGGCCCCTGTGATCCACATTCCAGTAGAGGACACACTCAAAACCCTCCGGCGTGCTCTCCAAAAACGTACCGATGGCAATCGAGTACTAAAGGAAAGAGAGAAGAAGACGCCTAGTGGGGAGGATTATCGGCGGATGGAAATCAATTACAATAATACACCGTTTTTACAGCCGGTGGACGCCGACACTACTAAGGCTAGTGTATACTATATTAGACAGAAGTTTATCAGGTGCAGTTGCATATTCGGTAATATAACCAGAGTAGGCTAACAGAAGATAGATACTGTGAGGACCTAAGAAATAACATATCCTATATCCACAGTGAGGTAGGGGATTGGCGTATAGCTATCCTTCAGCAGAATTGTAGTAAGGGGAGGATGATGTCGTTCCTCCGATGGATCTGTGAGACCTACCTGGCGAAGAAGCGGAAGGACGGAAAGAGGAAGTCTGTTAATCAGTATTGGCGGGATTTCAAGATGCTCTATCGCCGAGTAAATGGCTTCTTTGTGAACGCGAATGATTCATATGAAGTCGTGAAGGTATAACAATCCTCCTATACTATTCTTATATTGCAAACTAATATATAACCAAAGTTCATTAACACGATTCTAAAGAGAGACTATAACCTGGACGACACGGCCAAACCCAAGCCGGTGTGTGGACCGGATGACCTGCTTCTGATGCTGACCCAGCACTGGGCTCGCGACGAGTCTGTCTTTCATACCGAGGACGATCGACACGACGTGGCCACTATAGCGCTCTTTCAGTCCTACACCGGTGGTCGACCTGCGGAGTTTGTCCACTCATCGAAAGGCAAAGCTAGTCAAGACCCGCTTGGCGACTTGGAAGAAGCAAACAAGGCTAAACAAGCCTTGGAGACAGTAGCCAAAGATAATAACAAAGAGGACGACATTAACGGGATTGTCGACTACGATAATGAGAGCGACGCTAGCGATGGCCCTGAGTTCGATGGCGAGCTCTTCGGCGAGCTCTTCGATTCGGACGACGAGAGCGACCTTTCCGATAACGCTGGTGATAGCGGCTATGTAACCGATGAGACGGATCTCACTATGACAGAGGATGCCGATAATTGCTACGCGGCTGATCTCGACGAGTCCGGGGAGCCGGAACGCCAGGAATGCGACACTCTCGAGCTCGGCGAATTGGAAGAGGCGAGACGGAAGTGGAAAGCTCTCTGTTACGAGGACATCTGCCTCTGGATAGTAAAGAATCCGAAGGAGGGGGAGCGAGACCTCCTAGCGATGGAGGTCAACCTGCGGAACCACAAAGGGGTAGATAACAAGCCTAAGCCGTACGCCACCCCTGCTAATTTTCTAGACTTTGCCTAACTTATACCCGTAGGACGACCTTCCTGTTCAGAGAGAACCCTCTCCCTATCCTCTGCCCGATCTCCCACCTCTTGGCTCGTGCGATCCGCGATAACGCGATCCTCGTCGACGGCTATACATCCGCCAAGCCATTCTTTACTACGGATCTGGGGGCTCTAGGGATAAAGGCGATGAAGGTCCACTGGAAACCGGAATGGCTCAAGCGGCCTGTCTTCCGGAAGTCTGTGCGGACGGTTAATGGTTGGGTAAAGTCGAAGACTGAACCAATGACCTACTCATTTTACGCCTTCTGTATTGGACGTATAGGGTGGGATGCCGGCTTGGAAGATAAGGTGACGAGTTATATCTTCCGCCGAGGCCTAGTAAACGCGATCAATGGTACGTATCTGATGTTATCTTATACTTTCCTGTAGGCTAAGAGTTGCTCTAGGTAAGGCCCCCGACGCTATACGTGATCAAGTCATGAGACACGATCCCTTAACCGGAGTCTTCAATGGCTCGTATATCGACGAGAATGTTAGATTTAATACACAAGACGCCTTCCTTGAGAGCGATATCTCTGATGACGGGCTTACCCGGGCCTTTACGCACATGAGCCTTCGATGTAACCCCGGCGCGCCAAAAGATGTTCCCGAAAAGGTAATAAATCCACTCTTAGCGGAAGACCCTGAGATCGTTAAACTTAAGCGCCAAGTCAAGGCGCAATATACCAAAATTAAGTGGGACTACAAGTTTATTAAGCGGGCCCCAAAAGAGATTAGGACAGCGTACAAGAACCTTAAGAAGCAACTTACCAACGCGACGAAGAGCTTAAAAGACGAGATTAAGATAGCGTACAGGAAGGATTACTTCTTTCGCGTCCATAACGAAATGATGAAGATGCAATTAAAGAGATCCCTAGACAAAGAGGCTGTGGTAGAGGAGGTCGAGCCTATAGTTGAACATCGGCTCAAAGAGCGGACGCAGCTCCAGTGGATCATCTGTGACTTCTCCAAGGACTTAAGTCCTGAAGCCGTCGTTGCTCGAAAGATCTCTAGTATTAACGGTATGATCGCGCTCGCCTCTCGACAAGAGCTCCAGACTCGCCAGCCGCGGTCAGCTCCAGCCTACAAAGGTCTTATTAATAAAGAGGCCCCCGCTCCCGTTCTCGACATCTTCCCGCTGCCATGTAAGTTTCCGCTCGTCTGCGAAAAAACTCAGTGCATATTTTGTCTTGGCAACGAGAAGCTCTCATATGAACAACGAACGCGCAAATTTCGCCGCGTTTCGCACATGTGGGACCATGTCGAGAATCTTCATTTACGTAATGTTCCAGCAGAGCAGCGGGTCGCCTGCCACCACCCTGTCTGCAAAGGTCAGGGACTGATTCTCAACTGCGTTGCGCTCTTCAAGTCTCATGTGGCAACAGCCCACAAGATCAACCTCCGACACAGAGTTTCCCCTTATTGATCTTTTTATCTTGCGACTTCCTTCTTTGGGTATCTACTATTAGGAGTTATTAAAACCTTGATCTGGCCGACGTTGTATTTGGCGTTGGGTTTGGGAATCAGAGTCACATAGGCATGCTATAAATATCACAGGGTATTTTTGTTTGTTTGTTGTGATGTGACAGCATAGAACACCTATGTATAGTAAATTTTTGGTCCTCTCCCAAATCTTATCAGAGCTTTAACAGCCTTGTCTACTCTCGCTGTTTCTAATTCTTTAGTAAAAACTAGGCCCAACCTCTTCCCTTCCAAGGGCTCGAGTTTCAAGCTTTGGCTTTAGTGTAGGAGAGACGGTAAGCTCCTGGATAGTAATGATGATACAAGCCTCGAGATAGCGCTGCAAACGAATAGTAGCTAAGTTAGTAGTGTATTGGTTAGGCTTAGTGCTTCTGCTAAGGTATTTATAAACTATATCGATTAGTCCCTGTAGAAATGCGCGCGAGCTAACTTTAGGAGTTTAGATTCTCAACTTCCGTTACTTGAAGGCTATAGAAAATACTAAAAGAAAAAGATATTCTTTAATACTTCTTTCTAGTATTCTCTTATATCAAAACAATAATAGCTAATGTACCTAAAAGAAGAAGTGAACAGTTAAGTAGACCGAAGGAGACCTTAATTAAAAAGTTGCACGAGATGGCAAAATTTTACAACGTGGACGTAGTATTATTTATCTATATTTATAGAACTAGCCGCTTCATTACTTACCAATCTCTTGAAGTAAAGTGATATCCACCTTCCAAGGAGCAAATTGCAAGTTATTCCTCTTCTAGAACATTCTATATAAATCCTAGGAACCTATATCCTCCTGTGACTCGCAAGGCTCCCAGGAGCTCCATCCCGGGAGTTCCACCGCTCCCAGGACCCTGGCTCCCGGGACACCTCATACTCCCACGACGCACGGGGCTCCCAGGAGACTTCCTCCCGGGATTCCTACCGCACCCAGGATTTAACCAATACTGATTTGATTGATTGATTTGATTGATTTGATTGGTTCATAGGCTGTCCCAGCCGCCCTTGGGCGGCTATGCAGCGTACGACTATAAATACAGGTGTTTCCCCTTCCTAGCTTCAGAAAACAAGCTCTTCCTGTCAAGAATTGCTTCCCCCTCTACTAACAAATGAAATGTCTATGTTTACAGCCCTAATGATCGTTCTATGTCTCTGCACTTGTCAAGCCTTTCCTGGCCCTCCTCGTCTTCTATCTGCTAATAATCACTCATTGACATTATGAATATTTTAGTACTGTGGACGGAACAGCCCTGAATTGCCCCAGGAGTCCCGTCCTCAAGATCATCTTGGCTGCTTGTACCGCCATTGTCGAACTACAGAGAATGCGTTTGATGTCCACACATGGTTGCTTGCCTGCCCACATCCGGTGTCGTTCCTCGGTCCAGTTTCGACACTCCAGGATAACATGGCGTACCGTCTAGGGTCCGTATCCGCACTGGCATTGGTCCGTTTCGGCCTTGTTGATTGCGTGGAGGTACGCTCGCAGGCTGATCTTGCCTGTGCGCATCTGTGTAATGACAGAGCTGATTGCCCTGTGTGTGCCAATATGTGTAGTGAGTGTCCCTTTTCCTGGCCGTATTCCGAGTCTGAAGAGTTCCCGGCCGTGTTTGGCTGTTTCCCAAGCCGATTCCCATTCGTCTTTCATTGTCTGACGGATGCTGGGCTTCGTGGTCGCCATTAGGATTTTGAGTAAGTCCGGTTCTGGCTGTGGTTCGGGATGCGCCGTAATTGGATCATGACCTGCAGCTTCCTTCGCTGCTCGGTCCGCCGCTTCGTTGCCTGGCACTCCAATATGTGCGGGGATCCACCGGATCTGGATCTCCTATCCTTGGTCTCGGAGCCTGTCGAGCGCTTGAATAGCCTCAGCCAGGATGTATTGTCCTGAAGGACACTTTGGGTTTGCTATGGCCTGGATAGCCGCCTGATTGTCCGCAAAGATGATACATTTCCCAGGAGCATTCGTTATTGCGTAGGCGTCGAGTGTTATCTGGAGTGCCAGCTGTATCCCCTTGAGCTCTGCTGCATACACGGTAGAGGTAGTCGATCTGCCCATGTATTCTATTCTCTTTGTGCGGATGCTTGGGAGTCGTAGCATCGGTGCTACGGCAGCAGCACCGACGTGGCCGTTGATGCCGCTTCCATCAGTGTAGATGGCAAGGGTTGTTGGCTCCGTGGCATCATGCTCCTTGACAGCAAGCTCTGGAGATTCCGCAATTCGAGTGAATGGTGGGATCCACCAGGGTGGTACAATGTGAGCTTGTCGCGTCTCTAGTCGATCGAGTTGGAGATTGTATTTGCGCGCTAGGATATTGGAGAATTGGTTGAGAGGGCTCTGAGGGGTGTTACCCTCCACAGAGGAGGCCATCTCTTGGAAGAGAGGGGTGGTCCTGATTCGCATTGTGGCTTCTATGGCGGTTTGTTCGAGCTGTTGTAGGGGCGGTAGCAAGTGTGCTTCCACGTCGATAGCCGCCCCGGCAGTTGTTCGAAAGGCTCTAGTAATGATCTGTGCTGCACGTCTCTGGATCCGGGAGATTGCGGCCACCATAGCGCTGCCTCTGCCTCTGCTTTTGTTCCCAGGAATGTGCCATGCCGAGCATCCATAGAGCATTTGGGGTATGACTATGGCTTTGTATACTTGTCGGAGGTTGATCAATCCAGTGCCCCACGTTGATGATGCGATGGCTAACAAAGCAGATAGTCGTTGTGTTGCCTTTGCTTCTACCTTCTCTCGGTGGTAGTCCCATCGAAGTCGGGAGTCCATTTGGATGCCTAGATATCGGCATGATGGTGAGGCATTGATGGTGGCGTTTGGTAAGCGGAGAGGGTGTGTGGAATTTGCCTTGGGATCTCTGGTGAAGTGCACGAGTTTGTACTTCGCAGGTGCGAACTGTGACCCGTGTTACAGTGCCCACTTTTCCGCTGTTCAATGAATGGCCTTGAGAGTTTTACAATTGCGTTGTGCTGACGGACCTATCGCTAGTATAGAGGCATCATCGATGTATCCCACGGCTTCGGTGTCCTCTGTCTTGCATGCCTCAATTAGGTCGGCATTGTAGAATAGGTAAAGGATTGGTAAGAGCGGGGATCCTTGGGGTATCCCGGTTTGGATGGGTGCTGACGGTGCTGTATATTCTTGCAACTTGAGTATAGATGATCGATCCCTCAAGAAGGAGTCTATCTATTTCACAAGCGTGTGATTAACTCGTCGTTTCTTTAAGTTGTGGAGCAGTCGCTGTCTTGAGACGTTGTCAAAAGCTCCTGAAACGTCTAGCAGAAGTAGAGACGCCACTTTTCCGTCAGCCCATGCCTGATGTATTCGTTGAAGGAGAAGGTGTACTGCATGGTCGGTTGATGCAAGCTTCCGACCTCCAGTATGCCGGCTCGGGAGGAGGTGGTAAGTGTCGGCGAGGTAAGTCAATCGGTTAGCGACTATAGCCTCCAATGTCTTTCCCAGAGTGTTGAGCAGAGCGATGGGTCTGTACGACTTTGGTTGTGCGTAGTCGTCTTTTCCCGGCTTCCGCAGAACCACTGTGATAGATTCCTTGAAATGTGCAGGACAATATCCCAGTTGCAGGCAGGCGTTGAAGAGCCGGTGGAGGCTCGGGAGAAGTATCTCCAGCGTCTGGTGGAGGATAACGTTCGGGATATCGTCGGTGCTAGGTGCCTTGTTCGGTACGGCTCTGCGTACTGCTTTCTCAATCTCATGCAGTGTGATTTCCGGACATTCAATAGACGGGGGGTAGTCGTATCCGTCAATGTCCGAGAGATTAGCACGAATCGGTGGTAGGAAGAAAGACTGGCGTAGCGTCTCCACCTTGTCCTCTGCCTAGTGGGCAAGCTCTCCGTTCGGTTTCATCAATGCTAGTGTGCATATAGATGCTGCAATATGTCGGTTTTTGGCCCATTTGACTAGTTTCCAAATGCCTAAGTCCGAGGTCGATGCTTCTTCCACTTTTTGCCAGTAGGTATTGCGCAGAGTCTTTTGAATGTGTCGGCCTTTCCCGTTGCGTGCCTTCCGGTATGCTTCGTAATCGTCTTCATTCCTTGTTCGTTGCCATCTTCGACGGAGCTGCTAGACTTCTCGACAGATGTCTTTGCAATCCTGGTCGAATCCTGGAATAGAACGCGGCGATGGATTAGACCATGGTGTTGAAGCCTCGATCCCCGCTTAGAGAGCATTAATAATTAAGCGCACACACTCATCAATACCCTCTTTATCCCTAAGCTCCGACGCGTTAGGTACTCTGGGGAGTCGATCTTGCAGCGTTCGTTGAAGTAACGGTATGTCTATCTTAGCCCACAGTCGTTTCTTGGATGGAACGGCAAGTTGCCATCTCCAGTCGATGGCTGTTTCGATTAGCAGATAGTCTGAGTCGCAATCCAGACTTGATTCCACCTTGCAATAGATCGTGCGAGAGGCGATTTCTTCCGTGGCAAACGTCAAGTCGATCGTTGAGTCTCCGTCCTTCCACCTATATGTTAGGGTGCCTGGCACCGTGAGTAATTGGAGATAGAAGTCTTCGACAATAGTGAGCAGAGGCTGGGCGGCGTGTATTCCTCTGTTGGCATTGCGGTGGTGTCTCGACCAGAGAGGGTGATAGAGATTGAAGTCTCCAAGCACCAGGAGTTCGTCTGGGGGATCTCGTTTGCTGATAGCCTCCCTCAACTCAGAGAGTGTGTCGATGACTACTTCGTTATAGACGTTGAAGATACAGAGTTTGCTGGCCACAGTAGAATTGGTAATCTCCAGCGCAATGATGTCTTTGCTAATATATGACACAGTCCACGTGCTTGGGTCGATTCGTTTGTTAATGTAGAAACATACCCTCGTCGTAGCGTCATCAAGGTAGGTCAATTGAAAATGGGTTTTGAGAGGATGGTAGGTTGTTGAGATAAACGGGTTCCGCCAGGGTTCTTGAATTGCCAGGACGTCGTATTCCAAGGTCTTCGGGTTCTGGAACAGGCTGGCAAGGACGACGTCTCTTGACTTCTGGACGTTGTACTGTAAGATGCGCAGTTCTTGGTGTGTTACCATAAACGCGCTGGTCCGCTGATGCTGTTTGTAACGGATTGGCTTCGGGTCGTCCGAGCAGTTGGACGTGGAATCAAGGGTTCAGAGTCCGATCGTTGTAAAGAGACCCAGGCTAGAGTAGTAGAGCTCCACTTCCCTTTTGTCTCCTGTTGTATTCTTAGGTTTCTGCGGGCGTACTCGCCTTTCTTCATGTGTTTGCGGAGTTCCGCTGCTGATTGGAAGTCTTTGCCGCAGTATACGCATATCTTCATGCATTGTGCGATAGTCAGTTCGGCGTTGTACTGTGGCCATTCGCTGTATATTTCCTGATGAGACGGGCATTTGCAGCCTTTGTAAATGTATCCTAAGGCTGTGCGTGTATCCGTTGCTAAAGACGTTGGTGGGGATCTTGTGGTCTCCACTGTGCCGTGCAGCCAGTTATTGGTGTCGTCGCCCTCCAAGTTAGCTAGCCAGGCGTCGGCGTCTTGTATGTTGAACTCCTTATTCATCTCATCGAGAGGATATAAGTTCAGCCCGGGTGGTTCGAGCACAATTCTAGTGGTCTGTTCGTTTAAGGTGCTGCGACCGATTTGATCATTGGTGGGTGACTGCTCTGTCATCGACATTTGTGGGTTGACTATCGATTGTTGCTGTGCAGGCTCTCGTTGTGTAGCTGGTGTCGCCCAATCCTCTATAGCCGACTGCTCGATAGATGCTCCAGCTTCTGTGTCTTCCGAAGGTGCTTGGGAACCTGGCGTGGCATCTCTTTCCCGCGCTAGGGATTCTAAGATAGTAGCCACTTGCACAGGTGATTCCTCCGGGGAATCCGGTATTCGGATAGTCCGAGTAGCCTTTCGTGTGAGTGTCTGGCGAGCTCTCGATCGCTCGTTGTTGTCCTTGGAGGTGTTGTCCTTGGGGGTATCGTCCTTGGAGATAACGTTCCAGTAAATGTTCCTGATCTGCTTTGCTTGTTCGACTCTTCCCATCTCCTTCTTTCTCGCGGGGCAGGCATTGCTCCATGCTGTGTGGGCACCTTTGCAAACTGTACATCTGGGAGTGAACCCGTCCACTCCTTTCTGTCTACAGTTCTTGGTCTCGTGTAGATCAGCACAATAGCCGCATGTTTGAGCTGCGTCACATTGAGTGCCGATGTGACCGTAATTGTAGCAACGGAAGCATTGCTTGACTCTGCATGCGCGGTCGTAGAGCTGGCACACGTGAATCTGTCCTTCCCAAACCATCCCGGCGTAGATAATAGCGTTGGCCATCTCGGGGTCTGTAAATTCCACCACGATTGAGGATGCGCGCTTGAGAGGGGATTCTTTGGTTAACCATCCGACGAAAGCTATCTCTGCCCTGGGAATTACTGTGTAATTGTCGGCAAGTATCCGTTGGATAGCTGCTGTCTGATCTTTGATGTTGATGGAACTGGTAGAGATACCGTGGACAATTACACTATAGGTTGGTACGATGAGTTCTGCGTGCTCTCCAAGACCTCTGATCCAGCTTCTGTGCTCCTTGAGCTTCTCTGCTTCTGCTGTAGAGGTTGTAAATATTTGTATGTCACTACTTTTGAGTTGATGTGCAGCGACTATTTTCACTTGTTTAGTGGCTGCGTTGTTGCGGATCGATGTCTCTACTTGTTGTCTCAGTCTGATAGCAGAGAGCGTTCGAAGTCTCTGGGCAATTCCTTGGTCTTTTAATTTGACTGTGACGGCCCGATCTTTGTATGCTGTGACCGTGGATTGGGCCTTGTTACCGTAGATGTTCTGTGTTGTTGGTGGGGGTATGGGGGAACCTCTGGCTTGTGCAGCCACTTGCGCCCAAGTCGCACCTGCAGCTCTGCCTCCACTGAAGTTGACTGCTCCCACTGGAGCAGTAGTTAATCCTACGGAGTTTTTGATGACGGCGACATCTCTCTGTATGCTCTGTGTGCACTTGGCGGCGTCCTGGATGTGGTGGAGAATCTCGCTGATGGCAGGCTGCCGGAGCACCTTGCCAATGAGCGTAATGGTTGATGCGATGTATGGCTGTACAATATTCCATGGTACCTGATTCTGCTTGCCTTTGTCTACGGCCTGCAACTGGTTGCATACTTCTCTGAGGTATGTGGCGTGCTCGTTGATGTGTTCTGGACCATTGTTTACCTGCGGCCACTTAGGCGCCATTACTACCGATCCAACGCGTTTGCACGCGTCAAACGTCGTAATTTACCTAAGAGGACACCAGATCACTATAGGGACTACAAGATATCACGCGCTTCCAAAAATTTGTTCTGAGCAGTTGGTGGTGTTTTTTTTCGATTTAACCAATACTCTGGCAGATTGTTTGTGGTTCATTGGGTAGGGATGTATGGCCCACGGAAGATATTGGGAGGTTTTGATAGTCTCTATCTATATCTCTCTAGGCCTCCCCTTGCAGGGTTTTCTTGGACAACTATAGAGGGGCTAATCCCAACGATGCCAGCGTCAGAGAGGCTGATTTTGCTCCTATCCTTGCAATCTCCTCGGCGCTGGCGCATTTGTTCCACTGGCGCACTGGGAGCGCTGGTGTAAGAGAGGGTACAAAATTAAGCTCTATTGGCGCTGGTGCAACGGAGGGTGCAAAATGCAAATAATATACGTATAGATTGCATACAGGGTTATTCTTATCATATCGCCTGCCATGTTCCCAACTACTTAGTCAGAGAAGTGGAAGTGCATGTTCGCCACTTGGCCGGTCGACTTGTTCGGTGACTTGGCTGGCTGGCTGGGCTACTGAGGTGGCTTGGTCGGCAGCTGTGCCGGCTCTGGGGCTGTCAGAAATAGAAAAATCATAACAATTATTGTTTAGCCAGTCAAAATCGGTGTCTTCCATAGTATTATTCCAAATATTAAGGTATAAGGGCAAGATTGTTTGCTACGTTGCCTTCTCGCCTGTTGCTTGCTGGGACACGTGGCTATTTCCTTAGACTTTCTACGGGCTTCTACGGGGTTCTACGAGAGTCCCTCTGTTTGTTTACAAAAAATATCTCTAAACACCCTAATCGGAATGGCAATGAGAACAAGGATAGCCAGTTAATTTTTACCAGCTTAGCCAACGCAACGTATTTGCCGCTACCATATGCGCCCCTATGCATGATTCGGCGGGCGATCGGCCTGAAAGGCCCAATACGGCTGTGGCTTTATAAAAAGGCTTGGGCGTGGGGCGTAGTATGGGCAAGAATTGGCAACAGTGACAATTGGCAGTAGTACCTGAGGAGTACAAACCCCGCAAGGGTGCACAGCCACAAGTGTCAGGAAGTGGAGCCCGCTTAAACAAGTTATCTATAAAATTAGCGACACTCAATTCGACTTCTACTATATCTTCTTAATCTATGGGAGAAGAAAAATGGATGCTCTACAGATTGATCTACAAAAAGATGCGATAACAAGGAAGCGAAGGAACGAAGGGATAAATAGAAGAAAAGATACTTTAATAAAGAAAGCATACGAATTAGGGGAGTTCGATGGGGTTGATGTAGCTCTGATTATTTTCAAGCATGGCCGGTATACTACTTTCAGATCTAGAGGCCACAAACCTGGTGAAACATTCCCACCATCTATGTCAGAGATTGTAAGTGATTGCTCTCTAATATATTCTATACAACTAGTCCCTAATAATAATCTAGCAAACCACTTACCCTCTCCCAAAGAATTTACGACCAGAAGATGTTCGACTGCGCTTCTCTAAATCTAGAGTCAACAAGTCTTTAGGATTAGAATTAATAGGAAAAGACGGTGGTTTGTAAACAGCGCTGCAGTAGTACTCTTGAATCTAATTTTTTATCCAATTCTATATATGCTTAATTATATTAAGATCTGGAGAGTACCGTACTGCAGCTATCGAACAATTCTAAGTTACTCTCACGACGCCGAATATTCTCTTATGTCTCCTTCAGCATATGGCAAGAAGCTTTATCGTGCATGAAGATATAATCTGTGCTTTTAAGAAAATCTCCAATTTAAGTTAAGTTAAATTGTAAGTTTGTAGGTTAAGGACTTTATGTTACCCTATGCCTTATCCCAGAAGACTGTAGGGCCTTGCCAGCCGTCTACAATAGTACTGTCAAAAATTCACGTAACTTAGGTCCTTTAGAGTATTTGTGGCTCACAGTCTCTGGTAAGAAGGTTCCGCTCCTATCTGCCTTGACTATAACATATTGGATAGCATAAGCTCCTCCCATAGCCTAAACCTCGTCAGAGAACATCTGGCGGAATACTCTTCCCCTATCCTATGTAATTACCTCCCGGGCAAAAGCAAGCCTTTCTACGATAGTATCTAACTTAGGTCTTTAGAGAACCCCTTCTTTGGAGTAATTTTTCTAACATAGCGCATGGATTTTATGGCAGTTTGGATAGTTAACTTGGGCTGGAGCAGATCCTGACTGATTTACATAGGACTTTCTAGCCCCCCTACTTCTGCTCGTAAGAGAATCAAAGTTGATTTTGATTTTAGGAGAAACTAAGTTACCTAGAGGTTTTAAAGTCTGAAATTAAAGCTTTGAGAGTGATACGAGATAATGTTAACATGCATGTGGAAGTAACGGCAGAACTTGAAGCTATGTTTAAGGAAACCCGGATATTCGTCCTAAGTTCCCGAGAAGATCTGGGGTCGGCTGTGATGTATCGTATAATGCAGAGAAAGGTTTGGAATTTATTGAAATTTTTATAACTTAACGTCTATCCCTACGTGCCGAAACGCACCCCGTAACGAAACAAAATGCAGGTACTTCAGGTTCAAGCGACTTAAAATCTGTGAATTCGTTAAAATTTCTACTTATTTTGATTTCAGTGCATGATATGCATCCCCTGAACACTCCTAACCCACTAGTTCTGAAAAATATTATCGTGTCATCGCCGCCCCGTTGGATTTATGGAGAGCCTTTTTTTACCCTATAATCAGACCCCTCGACTTGTAACACCACCATTAAGATTTTTCACTATTTAGACACATGAAACGAGTAAATATAGACGTCTAGGTCCTACAATAACACGGAAATACTATTGCCACTTTGTGGCGGCCAAGGCGTGCCATGTCAGACGACGTCGCCACAAGGGTTGATACCTCCTCCAATCAAGCGAGCAAGGACCCTGGTTAGCTGAGTCGTGGTTATAGTAATCTGTGTAAAAATAATTATATTAGTAATGTAATTCCTGTGGCTGCTGTGGCTGGGTTAGGGCGGACCTTGCCGGAAATGCCGCTTCCCGACATCCTCCGACCGGCAAAATGTAGCAGCTAGCCCACTTCCGGCTTCTCGCGCCTGCTTTTTATTTCCAGCTTCTTGGTTCTTGCTTTCCCTCAAACTGTTTGTGGTCTGCTTGAAACGACAAACAGCTTCGATTCCTACCCTAGCCTCTAAGGGGAATCCCCTCTCTGTACGATCGCTCCCGAATTTCATGGATAACCTCAAAGATGACAAGTGTCAATAGTGGCTGCCAGACTATCAAAAGGAGGAGGGTATTAGCACGCCAGACTGCGATGACCTAGCCAAGAGGATGGCACGTTAATGCGCGGTATACGTGCAAACAATTGCGGGGCAAGCACGATGGAGGAACGTCAAAGGCTAAGTTTTCTATATAGCAACAGGTCGCCTCGGACTGATCGATCCTCTATCATATGTTCAAATAGTAATCTTGGCCTACACTACCACATCTTCGCCACTGGGGCTCTCCATGGTTCTGGCATAATCTTATCTTCCGCAATCTGTATCCTGCTGGCCGGCCTCATCAAGGTACTTGCAGACTTAGGGGCATTACTTATCCGCGCCTTCTTGTTCGCTGGCGCAGGCGCGTCAAGGGCAGCACTCTTACGCTTTTTACCACGTCTCGCGGTCCCTGCAGTGTCTTCTCCCGCAGCTGTCTTCCTCTGCCTCGAGCGTCCTCCTCTTCCGCTTCCGACCACGTCTGCTCTTGCCCTTGGCTTCTTGAGCGGCCTCTTTTTCGACGCGCTTTGCTCGTGCTTCTACCAGGTCCTCATAGCTGATGACCTTCCCCTCGCCTTTCCCATTCGCCAGCACCAATGACCTGGTCGAGCGTCGAACCTTGGCTTCGTTGTTAATTGTGAGCAGGTATTGAATTTGCTCGTTTTGGAGGATGCTCAGAACCGAGGATTGCTGGTAAGCTTTGGTCCCTTTCTGTAGGTGGCCTACAAGCTTCTGCTTGCTCGTTTCATCAAGCGTACGAGTAGCGTGTATGATCTAAGCGCAGGTCGCGGAGGTAAGATTGCTGCGAGAGGGAAAGGAAAATATTGCTTTGTTCTTCAGTTCGAATAGACACTCGTAAGCTCGGCGCTATTGTGTGTTGGAGTTAGTCACTGTTATGTTCTCAGTAGTAATAGAAGGGAAGTAGTAATGAATTACCTCCAAAACATTGAGAATAAGTTACGTTTTAAGAAGGCCTCTGTGGAATAAGTTTGTTGGTGCTGACCAGGTGTCTGCGATGCTTGCTGATGACGGTCGTATCAGCCATAGTTCTGGAAGGCCACCAACTAAGTTACGGCTATTGCCTGATTACATAATCTATACCTGAGGCCTCAATTCAGAATCTAGATACCTCTCTCCCCCTCACACCGTGGTTCAGATTCTTCAAGGAATATACCCCTTTTTTTTTCCCTAATAATACTGCCTCCACAAGTTATACCAGCAATCCTTCTTACACTTAGGACGAAATGAGTCAGGCTACTCCAGTGCGGATAATCCTTCGATATCGCGAACAACCTTTTCAAAAACCTAAAGCAATCATCAACGCTTTCTTTAAATGGCGAGATATTCAACCTCTAGAAGACTACTGTGCACATATATGTAGTAATCCTCCTTCTTCTCGGTTATATCTCGTTCTCGATCTCTACTGCAAAACATATCCAAATGTCATTCTCAACAAGTTAGACCTCGAAGTCTTTCAAGTCTCAGGAATTGATTCATTGTGCGTTACATCTTCTACAATCTAACTAAACTAACTATATCTAGTACATTTGAGGATCTCGGAGAGGTAGCTCGCAAGCAGGTTTACCAGCGATCCGTTTCTCTAAATTGGGGGGAAGGCAACCAGTCTAGTCAGAGGAATTAGTCGGTGTTGTTCCAGCACAGGGAGGACAGGATCCCGGTATATTCGTGTCTTGCGCATCAAGAACCAACGGGAGATCTCTCAGAAACCCGGAGGCAGGTTGGCATGGGTCATTTGCAATCCTTCTTGCGTCTGTACAAAAGATAACATGATCTCGATTCATGTGTTTGTTAGCACGCGCACAACTTGCGTATGTCTTGCAAGCCCATTCACACATTGCGTAAGAATAAGGGAAGTCGGTTCAAATTGAATATCGCAGAGAGAATCTTTACACGAAGTGGATCGTGATGCGAGAGACGTAGCCTTGAAAGGAAAGGTTGGCTCGAAGAGGAGACGATCTGTATTTAGAGAATTAATAGTCTGCTCTACAGCTCTAAACACCGTTCAAAAAGATAACCTACTTTGTTCTAGGTTATAATAGTTGCGGGCTGGAGGGGCAGCGCGGTCGACGGAAAATTTAACAGGTTCGGCGCCTAGAATACGGAGGCTGCTACGGGTCTGTTTGATCGAATTTGTGATGGTATAATACTGCTTCTTCAATGGAGGAGGTAACGGAAGACTTGCGTGGATCGGAATCTTGTGTTTCGGATATGTAGATATTTCCTGTCAAGTAGAGGGCATGAACGATGCTCTGTAGAGGCAAAGTGTAGAGTGTTGAACTAGCGCGTTGTAGCCTAAGGCACCCAAATATCAAACGCACCAGTTTCAGGCACATTTATATACTGTAGTTATGTGTAGTCCTCAGCACATTAATCCAAAACCGGTTAGTCACTTTATCACAAGTACTGATTAGCGTGGCGAGTTTGAACAAATCTGCATGCTGTAGCAGACATAATGCTCAAAATGATTTCTAGTATAGTTGTAAGTATGTAAAACTCGGGTAACAAACTTGAGTATATGTTCAGAGTAAGAAGAAGCTCGATGGCGGGTGCATAGTAAATAAACTTTATTACACTATAAATGAAGACATTCTTCAAATGAAGCGCGAGAAAGATTATGCTAAAAGAAATTAGTAGTAGGAGGGTCACAAAGTACTTAGAATTAGCTATAGATTATATAAAATACAAAAAATTTAAGTAAACCTATTTGTGTGTAGAGTTTATAATGTTCAGAGTTGAAGTACCTATGATTTTTCTCGGCACGGGGGGTTTCTCGCTATGTAGGGAGGGACGTTAGAAGATAAAAAAAACTTTCTTGAGAATGTGGGGCTTTGATACACAATTTCTTAACTAAATAAGTGGGCAGAAGCTTGAACAAGGAGTACTTTAGTTTGATATTAGCAGGGGCTAGAGAAACTTTTATTATCTACTTATTTTTGAAACGCTTCTAGTATTCTTGTGCGGGCCTATCTTGATTAAAGTATAGCTTTATAGAGGCGAGGAAAGTAAGGGCGATGAAGAGGAGATTACTAAGTTAAGGATTCAATTTTAATTTTGGAAATAGGGGACAAGAATTTTAGCTACCTTTTATAAAGGCATCCTTAATAATTAGGAGAAGGACATATAGAGCTGGCTGGACACGAGGGAAAGCCGGTCTGGCAGCCTTGAGTGGTAACGCGTAACTGCAACCAATAAGTAACACCTGTCCTGGAATAGGGACCTGGAGTAAACCCTGAAAGGATGCAAGAAAGTGTAGACCTGAAAGCCCCCATTGGTGAAGTATCCCTCATTACGGGGCGGCATGGTGCAGCCCCGGCCTATTACGAGCTATAAGAACCCGGTGTCTCCTATAACTCCTCCTTCTTTATTCTCCCTCTCGTTTCAAAACTTTTCCTAAGAGTTAGCAACCGTTTATCGCCTGTTTTGTACTATTACACAAGCACCGAGACGTCAAACGAGCAGGCTAACTTTATCTCGGAATTTTCTAAGGTTAAGTTACTACTCAAGAAAGGTGGGAGACAAATTGGTTTTATTGGCCGTACTAATTACTCTATTAGATGGAAATCGAACAGAATCAACCAGCTTTACCTGCTTTTCACCCCTTCTCGAAACTTCCTATAGAACTTCGTACTGAGATATAGCGATTAGCTTGTCCGTAGTTTAGGGTCTACGACTGCGATATTCTGAACTGGGTTGGTCTAAACAAGGTTGATATTCCAAGCCTGGTTGAACCGGAAGACAACTTATTATATCAATCGTTGATCCTTTGCCTGGCTGCAGTCTGCCACGAGTCACGATCCATACTGGAGTCACAGTGGAAGAGAATAAAATGGCAGAAAGTGTCCCGCAAAGATAAAACTATCACCCGTTGGAACCTTATAAATCAATATAGGTGTCTGTACTTTAACCCAAAATACGACATTCTTAAATTTCGCTTCACAGATCTTCCTTTATACAGGTTAGCACATCCGCTGGTAGAAACAATTCTTCTTGATTTAGAGTTTGGAATGGATATGTATAGCTGCGACACTGGTTGGGACCTGAAGATTGACTTTTTCGACGGCTTCCCTAACTTGAAACGGATATATTTGAACGGCTGGGATATGGATCAACAATTCTATTGCATGAAGTGCTCAGATACCCACCTTACAAAAAAAGGCGATAATGTCGTTAGCTGTTACCCTTGCCCTGTGAGCATGGGCAAAATTCGACTATATCGACAAATGCGAGAAATATTCGAGGTCCTAGATGAACGAGGGATATATGTGCTTTAAACATCAAAATGTGAGCTAGGGAAACTGAAAGAGATATTGGAAGATCGACGCGCTATAATAGAACTGAAAGAGATATTGGAAGATCGACGCGTTATGGTAGAACTGAAAGAGATATTGGAAGATCGACCCGTTATAGTAGAACTGAAAGAGATATTAGAAGATCGACGCGTTATGGTAGAACTGAAAGAGATATTGGAAGATCGACGCGCTATAGTAGAATTGCCTACACATCACATATCAAAAAATGAGGAGAATGCCATTTATTCAAGTCTGGTATTCGACTTTGAATAGAGCTATAATCGGAGGGCTAATCCAACTCCACAAAATGATCTTTCCGCGTAGATAGGCCACAAGATCGATCTTTACTTGTTCCAAATGTTCGTCAATATAGGTAACTTACTTTAAGAAATTAGTAATTAAACTATAATTTATACTAATTATCTTACTATAATAAGCATCTTTACTTCAACGGCTTAATTCTCTTCTCCTTTTCTCTTCTTAATCTTCGTTATCTTATCTTGAGGATACTACGGAGAACGAAAGCCTTTTTCTTTGGTTAAATACGAGGGGTGTTCGAGTCCGCGAATATAAGGTAACTTAATGTTTAATTGTCTGCCAAAATTAGCAAGGTAACTTAACTTAGCTAGGATATACGCAATTGTCACCTAGCTCTCGATTTTCGTGCAAGATCCAGTTCAAAAGTGGTAACACCACTTCGCATAGCCCTTTAAGTTAATCGTATATCCTAGCTGAATAACAATATGTCCTCGAGTCTGTGGGCCCCAAGATCGATGTCGGCCGACAATATATGGATGTACAAAGCTTTCAAAGGCTGACTTGAAGAAACATCGGGCAGATATAATGGGATATAAGGCAAAGTAGTAAATCTAATTCTATGACCATTTAATTTCTAAAATATCTACGGCTATTTGTCGTTAAATTTATAGCTTGACAGGAGCCTGTGAAGTTACTAGCTCTAGTGGAAACATTGGTAAAGTCAGGCCCCGGACTTGGGAAGCTTATATCTGTTTCTTCTATTGTATTGCAGCCATTATCAAGATTTGCTACGAATATTAATGGCCGGGAGGAGAATTCAATACTCGTATTTCCTGAATTATTCCCCCTAATTATTTGAATAGCGGCGCATCCCATATACATTTCGCGGTTTCCGACCTGATTAAACCAGGTCCATGCAAACAAAGCTGAACCAATAGGGGCATCAGAGGGCATATCAAATTGAAAAGTTCCTCCAGGAGGTGCAAGAACTGGACAACCGCCGATATAAGAATGTATGACTGTAAAGCTGAGCCCTTTGTCATATGATAATGAGACTTGGCAACTCCCTCCATTGTGAATGGCGCTTCCAAGGAGGGTGAAGTTATAAGAACCACCGGCGGTCCATGTCAAGACGGGAGTACCAGCTAGTGTTCCAAGGTCACTCTGATAGCCCTTGCATGGAAAGTTAGAGCCGTCACTATTTAGTGGTGATGTTAGACTATAATCAATGTCCATGGAAGAAACATAAGGATTGCCCTCATATCGGAGTGAAGGCGGGTAGCTGAGTAGTATATGGCCACACGAAGGGTGGATAAACAGTAATACAAGTAAGAAGAACATTGTCAGATTTCATTTTTGAATGCCATAAAGTAGCGAATCATGGATCGATTAATAGTCCGGAAACAAAGTAGTCTTGAATCCCTTTTCGGCTTAGATGTCTTTGTTTCTAGACTATTGCTTCAGAAATTAAGAACCAAAAAAGGCTTTGGTACTATACTCCAAAACTGGCGCCATCTTCATTGTCAAATATGATCATAGTGTCTCACATCAGGCATATATGTAAGTTAATTACTAGTTAATTGCTTTCTGTCCGAATTTTAGAATACATCTGAAATAAATCATCCGAATCGAAGGATAATAAATAGTATTCCTCCACCTGTTCAACCACTGTTCAACTACCTAGTTCCTTATTTCGTTTCTCTTGCTGTCCCAAATCCACCACTGCTCTACATAAACTTCAAAGCTAGTACAGTATGAAGCATATATTTCTTTTGCAGCTCTCTATGGCAGTTTCATTTATATATGCCGGCCTATTAAACTCCTCTTGCGCCGAGGACGGAAATTTACTAGTTTTGACTAGCGTATCTAAGGCTTTCCTCTCGACCTACTCCCCATCAACGATATCGTTGAGCAGGATCCCACGCCCTATAAGTACACAGAATATTACAGTGGCGGTTGTGGATTAGAAGGCTTTTCAAACTCGTATAAAAGTAGCTAAATGTTCTCTGATATTAGTTCCAGTGCTTCAAAGCCAACTAACTATACTGTACTATCCCTTACTCCCAAATTTGGGGCAGCAGTTACCTTGGAAGGCGTTATTTTGACGTTATCGCCTACAGGTACAACAACAGTTAATAGTAATATAGCAGACTTTGAAAAATTAGTTTCAGGCCGGAACACTTAAAAGGGTTCGGCTTTCTATTACCAGGAAATAGAAACTTGCCATGTAACGTCTATCCCTGCGTGCCGAAAAACCCGGTGTACCGAAAAAATGATCGGTACTTTGAGTTAAACTATCTTCAAATCTCTATATATATCTTAGTATCTCTTATAATTTTTTATAAATTATGTTCTATAGCTACCTCTAGACATCCTAACCCTCTTAACTAGAAAATTGCATTTAACCTGGTCGCTATTACGCCTAAATTGTGAAGGGTCTTCTCTGATGGCATAACTGTGTTTCTCTACTTCAGCTGTACCGCCGAGCTTATTTTATCACTAACATGCTTAAAAGAGTCTTATCCGGCCTCTAAGGCCTTACCACTATAGATGAGATTGTTATCAGCCTTGTGGTGCCGTGGCGGGCAATATCAAAGTAAAGTTGCCACGCGGATCAGTACCTCGGCTGCCAATTTTGGCCTAGCGCAAAACAATACCGCAAGTCCCATAATATATATACACCGTAATTGCAATTTAAAGCCTTAGGCATTAAGGCCCATATTCGCCAAAGTGGCTGTGCGTCACATTCGGCTTGGTAATAACGGGTATCTGCTAGCACGTAGGTACCGGCCTGGGCTCTGCGCCGAGGATCTATGGGTTATAATAAATCCATTAGATACTGTACTTTCTAGGAACTGCTAGAAGGCAAGTGGCAATTCTAAAAGCCTATATAAGTAGATGGTTCCCTAGGACCTTCCAAGAAATAAAGATTTTATTAATTCTATATAACAAGCTTTGCTCCTTCTTTAAAGCGAAAAAAGGAAATTCTCCCAGATGAATGGCCTATAACAAGACTTTTTTTCCAAGTAGCTGAATGAGTTTCCCGATAGTTAGGAGGCAGCCAAAGAATAGTCATATCGCCTTCTATTACCCAATGATTTGATATTAGTAAGGATAATAATAGCTTCCTATCAGGTGAGAAGGCTATAGAAGTGACTGAGTTAATATGGCCCTCGAGCGTCTGTAGTGCAGCTCCTGTTGCTGTGTCCCAGAGCCGGACCGTCTTATCCCTAGAGCCCGACACGGCCTGCCTGCCGTCGGGTGAGAAGGCTACGGAAGAGACTGACTCAGTATGGCCCTCGAGCGTCTGTAGTGCAGCTCCTGTTGCTGTGTCCCAGAGCCGGACCGTCTCATCCCTAGAGCCCGACACGGCCTGCCTGCCGTCGGGTGAGAAGGCTACGGAAGTGACTGAGTTAGTATGGCCCTCGAGCGTCTGTAGTGCAGCTCCTGTTGCTGTGTCCCAGAGCCGGACCGTCTCATCCCAAGAGCCCGACACGACCTGCCTGCCGTCGGGTGAGAAGGCTACGGAAGTGACTGACTCAGTATGGCCCTCGAGCGTCTGTAGTGCAGCTCCTGTTGCTGTGTCCCAGAGCCGGACCGTCTCATCCCTAGAGCCCGACACGGCCTGCCTGCCGTCGGGTGAGAAGGCTACGGAAGTGACTGAGTTAGTATGGCCCTCGAGCGTCTGTAGTGCAGCTCCTGTTGCTGTGTCCCAGAGCCGGACCGTCTCATCCCAAGAGCCCGACACGACCTGCCTGCCGTCGGGTGAGAAGGCTACGGAAGTGACTGACTCAGTATGGCCCTCGAGCGTCTGTAGTACAGCGTCCCAGTATGCTTGCACCTTTGGTTTTAGTTGAATCCAATCTGGGATACAATGCTTAAACTTCGTTCGAACAATGCTATGTTCTGGCGCAAAGATAAGAGCAGAGCAATATAATTGAAGGGGTATCTGCTCAATAACAGACCGGTTATATAAGGCAAATCGCTTAGTATCATGGATTAAGGCATAAAAATTAGGGCTTTCATTAACCTAAAGACAAGTTAATTAGATTCTTATAAAAAGAATTAAGCAGATAGCTTACCAGAACATAAGCCTCTAAGGATAATATTGCTTGAATTCCCTCTGAAGCCTTCCCCATCCAGCCAAGCGCCTCAAGCCAGTATAGTAGGTGAGCTTGTAGGAAGCAGTGAGCTTCCCCGTTATCTTGAACCCGAGAACCGCCCCTTTGCAGATGCTGAACCCAGTAGAGGCATGCATATTGGACTTCAGGCGGGAGGTATTTCTGGAGACGACTACTCTCAAGTTCGCTGGCTTGACTACCAGGAGCATATATTTCGCAAATATCCTTCTTTAGTGTCTGGGACATTAGCTGTATACAGCTTGAAGCTAATGTCTGGTGTGCCTTCTTCTCATCTACCCAAAACTCTTTACACCGGTCTTTGCTAAGAAGGAAATCACGAAAGGAAGGATGGTGGAGGCGGAGCGGCCGAGTCGGGTCCTTTGGAATATCAAGAATCGCATAAAGGTCGTCCAGAGTCTGATTGATTTTTTCTACTGTGAGACGTAAGAGGATACCTAGCGACAAGACAGATAAAGGCGAGAATGACACCACTAGACTTCCAAGTGCATACCTTAACATATCGTATACTTCTTCTTTCTCTTCGTTAGAATATTCCAAGGAAATCGAGTTCTTAAGAACAGTGAGATAAATCTCGTCAAGGTGTTTCTCTAGCAGGGTAGGATTGCTACTACTGCTCTTGAGAATTGTATCAAGTCGCTTGCTCGCGAACCGTTGTTTCCCTTCCCTAATAAACCGACATGCCGTTGCTGCCCAGATAAAGAGACCACAGGCGTGGAGAACCAGCTGTCTCAAAACCACTTCGCCTGGCCAGTCTCCACCAAGAGTCCACTCGTCCCTGATTCTCTCTAGACTGTATTTCAAGAATAGAGAGATATCATTATTGATAGTTATAGATGGGACGTCGTGGAGTATAAAATCCTGGTGTTCAGCTTGTGGGATATAGCGTATACCATGCCGGATTGGGATTTCCGGTCTACTTGTAAGAAAGATCCGAAGTCGTACTCTCTTTAGTGATCGAGCGTCAGCTAAGAGCTGCAGAATAAGCCGAATATTGTTATCATCCTCACACTCGTCGAGCGCATCAATAACAAGGACGTAAGACCCAGGGGGGGTCTCTAGCCTTGATAGGGGACCGAAAATAAGAAGGCTCCACTGATCTAAAAGGGACAGATTTGCAATATCACTCCGCTCACTCACAGCACCACAGATATGGGTTTGGAGAGATGGCACGGCATGCGCGAGCTGCACGGCAAGACTTGTGAAGAACTTGCCGGCATGGCTCACATCTCCACTACCCTTTGAGAAGAAGAAGCTGGCTCCAAGACGCTTCTGCTCGGCATATTTGCGGGCAACAGTACGGGAGATTGTTGACTTTCCTGTCCCAGCCAGGCCATTCAGCCAGAAGATGCATCGCTCATCTTGTCCATCCTTTCCATCAGCCCAATCATCTATCTCTTGTAGAAGGTCGACACGTGTATGAAGGAGGCAGGCAGGTTCGTGTTGGCGGTCGTATGCGTTGAACGGCGCTTCCTTTGCGACCGGTAGAGACTTGAGCACATTGTTTGGGTCTGGGCTGCTAGTTAGTTTCTGGGTTCTAAAAACGGTAGTACAACTCACCTTCACTTCTACTAAAGTGCGCATCCTGAGTTTGCACAACTATGATTTTGCTATTATCGTTTGCAGTCAAGCCGCTGGCGTGCAGACTTCTGCCTGACATTAGTTTCGGCGATAATGGCAGGTCAGGGTGGAGCTGGCAGGGTTTCAGGCGCTATTACCGCCTATCTTGTTAGAATAGCTTGAAGAGCCTGGGATAGTTTGCAACTAATTGTCAGTCTAATTTTAACCTACAAGTTGTTATAATTATGAGGAAGCTTTTGGTGCTGTGATTTGTTGGTACCCCTCTACTAATTCTTCGCTGAGGCGATGCGCCTCAGCTGAGCGCAAGGCTTCAGCTCCCAACATATCTTTTTTGTCACCTAAACTTTGACAATTTTCTATCCAGCGACAAATCCATCGACCCGTTTTACGCTCACGAAGCTATAATATGGATGGTGTTAGTGCTGCCGCAGGCATCGTTGGCCTCGTTGTTCCTGCTGCACATGCGGCGCGCATTCTTCTTGATGATATCAACAGTATTCGGGGCGCGCCAGAAACAATCACATCAATCCGACAAGATCTCGAGTTCTTAGGGAAATCTCTAGCCGCCCTGGATACAGTGCCATCAGCAGACCTCGACCTACTTGGCCCAGAAGTTGTCATAGAGATTAAGTTAGCGCTCAACCTTTGCAACCAAGCCTGCGTCAAATTCAGCGCTGACCTACGGCGATGGACACATCTAGACGACGGCAAGCTGTCATGGCTTGAGAAAGTCAAAGTCGGGTTCTTCAGACAGAAAAGGATTAATGCATTGTCTGCACAGCTCCAGAACTGGAAGCTTACAATCGACCAAGTCGTTAATCTGGCTACCCTGTAAGTGTTGTGATTATAAACCCAATGTTTAGTATCTAATAGGCCAACTCCGCAGACATTGCTCTCTTCAAAATACCCATATCTCTGCGGATATCCAGAAGACTATTGCGGCGCAGGAGGTACAGTTGAAGCAGGCTATTACCCAACTCGACAATTCTCGCACTCAGCTGGAAAGCGAACTTGCAGAGACCATAACTTCTCCTTTTCCTAAAAACACCGAGGAGAATCGCGAGGACCAGACCCGGGCTGTAGAGGAACTTCATCAACAAGGAGCAGCTCTAAGGTGTTCTCAAGATGCCCTTGAAAAGGCTTTATTAAAGACTGAGCATACTGGTGTCAAGGTTACTAATATCACAGTGGATCACACTAGTAAAGTTTTGGCAGGGCTCATCAACACTGAGGGCAAGTACGCTACGGTTGATGTAACGATTAATAATATCAAAGCTAGTAACGGTGGGAAAGTCGTCGCTGGAGTGGTGGAAGGGGTCAGTGTTGATTTCTAGTATGATGTTGGGCCACTAGCGGGAGATGGAACACCCCTCAGGACGCAGCTGCGAACTAGTGTCAATGATTTTGAGTTAAGAATCTGGCCTCGACACAAAGACTGCTTGCTAATGACTTGCAGGCGACTCATAACCCATAACCACATCTTCTTCTATTATGCCGAAATTGCTACGATTATTAAGTATCTTCGATTGCCTATACTATACCCAAAAACCAAATCCGAACTAAAGGAGAGGAGAAACGACGCTTATTATTTCGTACAACAGTCTCATATCATCTTCGCAACTAGTGCCTTCCATAGCACTGGCGCATCGATGGTCAGCGCCACTTCTGGCTCTGGCTTATCTGCCTTGCCCATGATGACCTTTTTCGCAGCACACGCCACTTCTGGCTCTAGCTCTGGCGCTGGCTCTGGCTCTGGCTCATCTGCCTCACACAGAGCAATTTTACGCTTCCGACCGCGTTTCCCCTTGCCTTTGATGACCTCCTTCACGGTACGCGCTACTTCTGGCCCCGGCTCTGCCTCTGCTTCTGGCTCACCTGCCTCTAGCGCAACACTCTTACGTTTTCGACCACGTTTTCCCTTGCCCTTGATGGCATCCTTTTCCACTCGCACTGCTCGTGCCGTAATGATGCCCTCAAAGCTCATGACCTTTCCTTCCCCCCTCGCAAGTATAGTTGATTTGGTTGACCGGCGAACCTTAGCTTGGTTGTTAAGTTTTCTCAAGAGCTGATTTTGATCTTGCAAGAGGGCACATTCCGCAAAAGTTGACTAGTCGGCGTTGGCAAGCTTCTGTACCTATTTCTGTAGCCGGGACATACCTAGTTCAGTATAGATATTTTGTTTAATCTGATTATATAATAATACGAAAGCTTCTGCTAACACTAGCGTCACAGGCGTTTGTAAGATTTTGTTCTAAGAATCTACCTGTATCCTATTTATTCTCGAATTGGTTTCCTGAGAGAGGGGGGAGGCTTTGGTGTAACTCTGAGGACTCTGTCTGGATTAAAAGGCACCAGACTACTAGCAGCCTATCTAGACGTGATATTTCGTTTTGTAAATGCCTTTTCTCGTACTAGAGTATATATATAAATAAAATATTAATTATTAATTATCCTTTCACCTCCTTAGTAAAGCTAGTCAGCCTCCTCACGATAGGTATCCTTTAAAGACGGAAACACTGTAAGGCCACAAGGCTAAAGCTTATAAGAACTATGAGAAGGAATGCAGTAGAGAAGAATATTATTATCAAAACAAAACTCCTGGATTTTAAGAGTTTCGTGTAATCTAAAACTATTGCTAATCAATACCCTCGGTTTTCCTTTAGCCTGTTCTTTAGTTTAGGAGTCAAATACAAGTTTAAGCTATTCTAAGCTAATCTTTGAGTTAGTATATCCGGTCTCGGAGTATATATAATACTACCCGGGAGTTTCAAACATGTGCTAATTATCTCGAAGAGTAGTAGCCGGCTATATAATCATAGGAGACAAAACTCTACCTTCTATACTAATATATTCAATAGCCGTAATCGACTTTTGTTTTACAATTATACCTCTATAGTCTCGTGGGTCTTCCTTTGGTATAAGGACTTTACTGTAATAGAATTAAGCATAGATAGCATAACTCCCGTCTTGTCCATATTATAGGTATTCTCTAGCAAAATAGTAGGGTCGTCTAATACCTCTTTGATGATTTCAAACCACTGTATTATTTTATCATATATATTATGTTCGTGCCGTTTCTAGTCTAGGGCTCTCTCTTCCAATGGAGTGAGATACCGCTGGGCTTCGGCCTTCGCTTTTCTGGGACTTGGCATCGTATGTCTGAAATTCTTCTCGCTGGGAGGCCACTGCATGGGCACGAGTGGTACGGTAGCTCATAGAGGAATAACTTACAAGGCTTGGTACCTTACCTTATTAGAGGCTTGTTGGAGATAGGATGGTGACAGAGTGGCAACAGCCTTCGGAACCTGGCAGCTCGTAGAAAGTTCTAGAGCACCGCCACACGAGCACCGCCTCATTTCACGTGATATATTATACTTCATAAATATGATAACGTAGTTTATAAGCAAGCCGGTAATATAAGCGAGCCGGTAACTCGATTTTACACCAAAATCAGTAAAACTAGCCTGTTAATAATTCAACAACCACATATTATTCTAACTTAAATACATAGATATCTACTATTCTATGCTTTATTAAAAAGATAGACTAATTTTTAATACTATAATAGCCAACTAAGTATAAATAATAGATTTTAGGGCTTTAAATCTTACCGACACAAGGTTTCAACTATATAATAAAATTAGATATAGTTAAAAAGTATCCTATCTGTTAAATTAAGCAGAGAATAGTAAATATCTATGTATTTAACTTATTATAATGTGTGGTTGTTGAATTATTAAGGGCTAGTTTTACTGTTTTTGGTGTAAAATCGAGTTACCGGCTCGCTTATATTACCGGCTTGCTTATAAATTACGTTAGGTAAAGCTGTAAATAAAATACCCAGTATTTTTCTCGCTTATTAAGATTCTTGGCACCGGCGTATAAATGTACCCTCTACTCTATCCGGATAAATTCGGCCAGTAGATTTTCTTGTACTTTGTATTTTTTAAACTTTAAGGATTTATTTTAGTTCTATATAAGTTTTGTATTATAACTCCGAATTTCAAAAATAGTTCGAATATCGTGATATAGCAGGGGATACTAGTTATACTGACTTCTAATGCCTTTAACGAAATAATTAACAAAATACTAAGATATAGTATTTTTTAAAATTATAAAACGAAGTCTTATGTAAAAATAGTTAGAAAATATGAAAAACCGCAATATATATTTATATATCTGCGTAGTGGAAATTTAAGCTCTTTATGTTGTGAAGTTTTTTCGCTACGCAGGGTTTTTCGTTACGAAGGGAGGGACGTTAACTTAAAGTCGAATGAATTAATCTAGCTCAAGAGAAGCAACTTGCAAGTGTTCTCTCGTTGCTTCTAGAAACATACAGCGAACTTCATGTATATCAGGTGACTATTATGTGATCTACCACACCACTCATTATTCAGAGTGAGTTAGCCACTAAAATTACTACGAAATATTCTGGCAAAACAACGATCATAAGTTAACTTACTAAGTTAAGTTAAAATGTTAATCATCTTGTCCTCTCAAGTAATACATGGAAAATGGCTATACATCCACTGAATAAGGTATGGGGTCCATCTAATTATAGGATTATCGAGCCTCGTCACGACCCATTCAACTGGCAGTTCTCACACGGCTTTGTTATAATGTCTTCGGCACTTCTATCAAATGGAATACGCTTGTACTCGCTCTTGCACATAGAGATAAGAAGTCTCAGCGATGCTCTTTGTTCGTTCTGCTTTTCTAGGAAGACACAAGAGATCTTTCGCCATCTGCATAAGGTTGCTTTATCCCTTGACGAAAATATTTACCAAGACTTTGCACAGCAAACTAGAGTTGGAAAGTGCCTCTCTATTGCGAGAGAGCTTGAAAGCTTAGAGATTGATTCGGAGGTATCGTGGGATCAGATTGACCTTTCAAGATTATTTCGTACTATATGGCCGAAGCTCTATTATATTAAGTTAAGAATTAACCTTGACTACAATTCATTTACTATATTCTGTCAGAATTATAGGGAAAGTTTACGCTCTTTGTACTTACAGTCTCTTTCCTTGTTTAGTGGGACTTGGAAGGAACTAGAAAGCATAATGAGGGAGAATTTTAAACTCACTAAGGTGTGGCTAGAGGATCTTGCTAATAAAGACTCGGAGGATATATAGGGACGGCGAGATAACCTCTTAGAAGGCAGGTATCGCCTTTCAGAAGCTAAAGCGTATCTTCTTTATGGCGGAGTCAATCTATTCGAAAATGGTATGTTGCAGCGAGTACCTAACTTAACCTGCTATTTTAAAAGGAATGAACGAAGGCCACGAGTGTCTCAGAGGCCGCGAAGGGGAGACCGGGACTAGTACAATATAGTAGCTCTAGCGTATGGATAGTAGATACCACGAAATGAATGACTATGTAGTACAGTAATCACATGGCTCGATATTTTGTTTTAAGTTTTTTTTCCCCTCCTATAGACAAATCTCATCTCCGGACAGCCTCAGCTATACAGTACCTTTGGAACTCGAGCGTGAGGCGTAGAATAGGCAAGAATTGGCTCCGCTCTACGATGACAATTGGCAGCGGTACCCTAGACCTCGCTAAAAAGAATGAACAAAAAAATTACCGACACTGAATTACCCTTCTACAGTACTGTACAGCCAATTCCAAATATAATGAGACCCTTCCGCAAGGCGCACAGCCACAACTGTCTGGAAATGGACCCCACTAAAAATAATTAACTAAAAAGTAGCGACACTCAATCCGCCTTCTACTGTAAAAGAGTGGCCGATGCGTTGCATAGGACAAGGTCAAGAAACGGCTTATTAGAAAGTTGCTGATGCGATGCGTCAGACAAGATCAAGAAACGGCCTATAAGTAGGCGATGCAACGGAAAACAAGGTCAAAAAGGGCTTACAAGATATGTGAAGTAGGGATATAGTACTATAAATACACATTTCGGGACCGATACGTCAGTCGTTTGCGATAATAACGAAATAATATGTAGAAACGGGCAATAATACACGATGACAATATAAATAAAGCTTTTTGTAAGAGCTTGATGCAAAACCGATTCCAATTAATATGTTAAACGAAATATTAATTATACATACTTTACATCGAATCGTTTCTTGAAAAAAATTTTCCAGTCTTATTTAATATGAAGGCTTCATTTTCCTTGTGGTTATTTATCTTCATTTCTATAATTTATGCTAGTCCATTAAATTCTACTTGCTTTAAAGAAATAGTTTTGCTATTGCTAGCAACTATATCTAAGGATTCCTTCCCAGCTTCTATAACTCCAAATAGTAAAGCAACTCTTTCGTCGAACTATATGTCTGCTAACTCCAAAACCAGACACGAATGAAATACCAAAAACTTCATCCACTATGATTTTCCGCCCTAGTCCTATGTTAAACATCTCGGCTAATAACTGCGTTCACCTTTTAAACTCATCCGCGAGTGGGGATACATTCTTCAATACTACTTCCAGTCTTCTGGGGCCTGTCGGCTACACTACTTATTCTTCCTCGCTACCCAAATCCACCACAATAGGAGCGCAAGTCACTCTAGGAGGGGATATTCTAACTTTATCACCATCTAGGAGAACTACTACTATTTGGGTACAAGCTACAAAGGTAGTCTAAGTTCGAGGGCGGTAGAAGTATAACGGAATGAAGGGGACACGGGATAAAAAGACAATGGACTTGTATTTTATGGCGTGTGCTATTCGTATGGTATCCCTTGTAGAGGGAAGAAGGAAGGACGAGAGCTTTCTAGGATACATTGTGGGCTGCCTCACCTGCTATGGCTGACTGAGACCCTAACAAGAAGAGCTTCATATTATTGCGGCTAAAATCATTAACATATCGACACAAAATGATATTTTCCAAATTATTTATAATCTATTCCTAACTTAACTTAGTCCCTTTTTTATACACCTGGCGGCTGTCCTCTAAGTCCAGACCGAGTTGGATAGTTACGCTTTTGAATTCAGCTGATATCGGATTATAAAAACCTCATTTCTGTTACGCCATGTACAGTATTGACAGTAAGTTATAACTTAAGTTAGTACCTTATATTAATAATATCGGGAAACGGGAATTTTGCCGGCATGATCCGCCCTAAGGTCTCGCATACACATTTAACTTACTTTAGATTGAAGCTGGTAACTTAAGTTACTGAACATTTGTTCAGGCACTACTCGTAACGACGACACCATGTGACGACACCAGGACAACGCCATGCAGGATTACAAATCAAAATTTGACCAAACTAATACTAGAGCCCAACCTCCAACGATGCGACCACGAGCGAAAATTTCTACATCAACCCAACTAACTTAGCAGTAACGACGACCATAACAGTAATTAAGTTAGATATTATCTTTCATTTTAAGTTTACATCATATACATCTCACCGGCATATATATATATTCCACGCAGAAAAACGTCCAGCTAACGAATTTTACGAAGGAGAGGAGTGCCACGAGATCATGAGTACACAAGAGACCGTTATCAAGGTAGGCTTCTCTTAACGCGGCGATCTAACTTATCTAATTAATATAGCAGGGTTATTAATCGCTCTCCGCTGAGGCAGCCGACAAAGTTGCGAAAGACGGTTCTGCTAGGAAGTAGATAGAAGGGGAAGGTCAATTAATAGCGTAGGCAAATTCTGCTGTCCGACTGCTGAAAAAGGAAGGGGACGAGCTTTGTATTCTCCTACTGTAAACTGTAAAGCAAGGATTTTATCACTTTGCATAGTCAGAGCACAAAACATGTTAGGTGGTATCGCTAAGAACTAAACTATTTATCTATAGTGCCTATTTCTCTAGTTAGGTTTAATGTAGTTTCCTCTAAAAACCTTAATCTCAGATATGTATACGTCCACCTTAGCATTAACCTCAACCTCTTGCGCTTCATATGTAATTAGAGGATGCTGACAAGCGGTTAGAGGAGTAATTCGAGAGAGAAAAAAAAGGTATATTTACCTTCATTAATTTATCAATTGAAGTAGTAGATTCCGTTTCCAGAAGAAATTGGCTAGCCTTCCCATCAAGGGGCCAGCGCTTCGTGTCGCGAATGTTTAGACTACCGTCTCTATTGCATTTATTCATAAGTTCCATCGTGATTTGAGACAAATTTTTGATTGCTTCACTTTTTCTTAGCCCAAGTTCATAGCAGCACTCCTGGGCCGCTGTTCCATGTCAATGAACGCCAATATTGTAGAGGAACTATCTACCTATCCTGACTGATCCTAGATTTCCAATGAGAATCTTTGCGCAGGTGAGATCGCTATGCTCTAGTCCTATTAAGGAAAGATGCTTGATTCCGTTAAGAATCTATGTTTTATATTAGGATGATCTGGGCACATCAGAGGATATTCACCTGTTTGAGGATGTTTGCTAGCTCCTGTTCTTCGGGAAAACGTGGGCCCAAAGCGAATTGCCTAAGGGTGATGGGCAATTTCTCTCCATCCATAGTGATTTCATGTTCGAAGACAGGGTAATAAGATCCTTTAAAAAAAAAGCATTGTAGCAATTTGAGTAAATTAGTCTCCTGGTTCATATCCCGATTCGCACGCTGAATTCTTTGCAACATTTCTACTTTTGGAACTGCCTTTGTATCTGAACTCGAAATCTCTCTCACAGCAACTAAGAGCCCATTGCTGCGTGAAGCAATAGTAACTGATTCTTCTAGTGACAACGTAAACTGTTCTGTAAGCTTCTTCCACGGTGAAGAGTGTAAGATAGATCCAGGCTCCGCTGTATCGCGATTTCTGTCTAGTCGGCGAGTTTTGGATGGCGCTACGTCTGAAATTTTCTTTTGCAACTTGGAAGCTTTACTGGGCAGTACCGGAGGTTCCGCATCGAAGAGTTCGTGTTTGCCAGGTTCAAGATTAACTTTTTTATGTAAGATCTCAAAATAAGTATCACTCCTTTGCAGACTCATCTTTAGCGTGTAAGTGTTTGATCGCACTTGGAAACAGTAACCTTTAATACCTCTGCTGGATCCAAAATGTACCCCCGCCATATTAGGCTGCCAATTATGGTGCAGATATGTTTGCAGTACTAAATGTGGGAGGCGGACATGCTAGAATTCCAAGAGCATTACTTGCGCTGGGGCTAAAATGCAAAAAGCACAACCACGGCCGGTCGATCTGAGACTTGATACCGAGCGCCGACTTATATGTAAAGGCTCTGCCCTTGTCAGGTTCGAGTATCTAAAATGGAACGAATATATAAAGCATCATGAAACGAGGCGAGAACCGGATCCGAAACATGTTGCACGCGTTAAACGAATATTTCTAACCGCAGGTTGTTATCCTTTGAAACTTCAAAACCATATACCTGCTCTTGTCGACCAAGCTCAACTGGACACTGCTCTGAAGGAAGCCTGCCAGAATAAAAAATGGCAGACCGACACTTTACCGAGCAATTGTGCCGCTATTAATACCAAAGAAGGATACCCAGAGCTTGACTTCCCGGATGGCATTGAGTGCCTCCGCGGGAGGCACAGGATTCAAGCCGGGAAAGAATTCCTCCCGTGGACTGAGAAATGGTGGATTGTGGATCTGTATCTCTCGACGGTTAGCTACGAGTTGAAAATAATACTCATCGAGGAGTATCCTAACGAAGAGAAACCTTGTGAAGGGGAGATATATCGCAAGATTCGCGAATATGAGGACTTAACTCGCAATGTTAAAAGCACAGTTTCACCTGATACTTGCATTAGGTTCCAAATGCTATGGTGGACTCAGCTCCATGAAAGTAGAGCAAAGAAGCTCCGCGGCCTATTCAATAGCGACAAACGTCTTGCTGCCAGATTCGATGCCCTGAAGAAGATCCCGGCTTTATTTGACGATGGCATGATGATTAGTACCCTTCACAAAGTAAGGGCCATAAAATGTCAAGAGGTTAGTGCGGCCAGAACCCAATCATTGTATCTACTTATATACTATTTTCTAGGCAATATTATGCTACCTAGATTCCATCATATATACCTGGAACGGTTTTCTTCGTGGGATCATTGGGGGGCGTGAAAGAATAGATCGAGACACGGTGAGGGCGTTGCAGTGCAGAGCACCCGGAGCATCAACCTCAGATGCTCAGATTCTACAGGGTAAGGTCCTGGGCAGAATCTGTTTTAGTGCTTTTAGTGTCTCAGAATGCGCCATCATATGGGAGAATATTTTGGCCTTCAAAGAGATTGTTCCCTCTTTGTCAACATTTTTCCAAGATGTTCATCTCTTACAAGATTGTGTTAATAGCATGAAATGGCTAGTGACTACAAACGCTAATGAGTCGGTCATCGCGGCACTAGGAAGGGGTTTCGACAGACATCAAAGTGGCCAGCTACTCCAAACATCCGAAACGACCTTCGAGGAGGGAGCAATGCCTCAAAGTGACTATTTTATTCTGTGCTGTTTGCAACTCTTCGCTTGTACATTACGCTACGTCATGGATCTGCCTAAGCCACCCGTCCGGAAGGACCTCAAAGCTATGCCGAGAGCCAAGACTGACCGAGAATTGCTCCAACGATCCGCTACCCTCGCCAAACGACTGGGCTTCAGCACTCCTGAGATCAACAATCTCACGGCAGATGTCCCATCTCTTCCAATTCAAAAAGGTAAGGGGGTCATTGCCACACTTTTCACCACCGGCCCAGGCGAGGGCATTAGGCAGAGGTCAGGGCGCCCCCGCATTAACACTTTTGAAGAAGACAGACAGTTTTTATTTTTACACCAGCTGCACACAGGTAATAGTGAGATGGGGGAAGGAATCACCTCTTTTTTCGTCCTTAAATCTTGGTTCGGCCTATTTTTTAACTGGAAATGGTGGTTAGAACACGTGTGTCTACCCCCAGATATAAATGAAGAGTTAGATGTGGGTTATATGCCGCCAGCCTCACCCCGGCGAGGCCAGGGACAGGAATTCCGAGCGATAAATACAGATTTAAAGACACAAGAAGCAATCCAAGCGCATCAAAACATAAGTGGACCCGCAATACAAGGCTCCCAAGACCTAGGAGATACGCTCTTCGGTAATGTTTCCGTCTAGTATGTCTTTATATAGTTAACAGTGGGATCTAGTTTCGGAGGAGTCTTCAGAGCGGATTCAAGCAACTGGAACAAAGAAAATCGAAAGCATATACTTCGTGGAGAAAGACAAAATAGTACAAACGTTGCAGGGTGAATATGATGTTATAAATTGCCTCGTTCAAGAGGAATATTGTAAATTTTTCGATCAGGGCAAGAGAATTTGTGACAAGAATAGTAAGTATCTGGCCAAAGAAGACTGTTACAAGGTGGCAATCCTGAAAGAGAATGGAAATATGCTATACGTGATTCCGGAAGAAAAAGTCCAACTAGAGGATGTCAAACAGGAGCTAGTAGGAGGAGATCAAGCTATGATTAATTATGAGATCCCTCCAAGGACAATACCGGAGCCGAGTGCGAAAGGGCAAGAAGGCCAGTATCTGGAAGACCTTGAGACAGAGGAAGATATTGACTTTTTGGATAACGAGGGAATAAATTCTAATAATTCTGAGATTCTCGGGACAGCCATGGTTATTATTTACCTGAAGAAAAGGGTGGGAGACTCCTGCGAGGCATCAAAACCGGCAGAATACTACGAGTGGATGGATATGCAGCAGCCAATCGAAGTACCGGTGAACGACCCACAGCACATCGTTTCAGATAAATTGAAATGGTACTGGGACAACATGGGTCTCAGGGCCCATGATAATAATCTTAGGATATTGCAGGACAAAGACTGTTACAGCATAGCGGCAAAAGACGAGCATCACACCCTTTACATGATGCCGACGTCTTTACAAACAGAACAAGAACAAGCCACAGAAAGGATGTGGATTCCCCAGCCTGAACAAGGGCCTACTATAAGCGCAACTTACATGCTCTCAACAGGCCCAAAAGACACAAGTATGGAAGCAATTCCCTCGCTTCCAATGGCTAAATCTGCCCCACAAGAAACAAAAATGGAACCTAGTCTGCCTCCAATAGCTAAATCTGTCCCGCAAGAAACAAAAAAGGAACCTAATCTACCTCTAATGGCTAAACATGTCCCGCAAGAAACAAAAATGGAACCTAGTCTTCCTCCAATGGCTAAACATGTCCCGCAAGAAACAAAAATGGAACTTAGCCAGCCTCAAATGGCTCAATATGTCCCGCAAGAAACAAAAATGGAAGCTAGTCTTCCTCCAATGGCTAAACATGTCCCGCAAGAAACAAAAATGGAAGCTAGTCTGCCTCCAATGGCTAATTCTGTCCCGCAAGAAACAAAATTGAAATTTATTCTGCCTCCAATAGCTAAATCTGGTTTTAATAAGGAGCCTACTGTGAAGCCTCCTAAAAGCAAAATTAAGCCTTCACACATCCAAAAAAAAAAACCCGGGAAAGCCACCAAAACCAAGCTTATTCCTCCAGCTGAAGTGAAGAAATCTAACTTTACTGAGGAGCTAAAACCAAGCAAGGCTCAATCATCCCCAAAGAATCAAGAAGAAACTGACTGGAAGGCCACCAAACTTATTCCCCCAGCTGAATTAACAAAATCTAATTTTATTGACGAGCCAAAACCAAGCAAAGCTCATACACCTTCAAAGGTTCAAGAAGAAACTAAATGGAAAGCGCTCACGTTTACCCCTCCCCCGAATATTCCCAGCTTCCAGTACCAACAGGACCAACAGTACTTAGTCAACTCTACAAAAGAGGCTCATAGGGACAAAATCTTGCGTGTTGACACGGATAAGATCATCGGGAGGTCTTTCGAGAAAGACTCAACAAGGATTAGGAAACAAAGGGGCGATGTGAGAATATTGCATCATGACGAAGCATCCGGTGAACCAAAGACGATTCAGGATTCCACATCAATAGAAAAAGAGATTCTTGATGAAATTACTTAGACTGTATATCCGAATAAGCTAGAATTCTGTCCCACGCTCTAAATAATACCCCGTTATCTTTATAACTCCTTGGTGTTTTAATAGGATTATCCAAGGCCCTATTATTAAGACATCCTCTTCCAGAAATGCCCTCATCAGATACGATTCCCATGTTTCCATTAAACCTCTATTTATTGAGAGCGATGTTTACGAGGTAGGCTTACCACATGAAGTACAGATAGTAGGCCTTCTTTCCAGTTCGTATTAGTGTGAGTAGAAATTGTATAGGAAAGGCGGGCGATTACACGAGCAAGCAAAGTTTACTCTTCCAAGCTAAGTTAGCAGCGTTAGCTATTTCAGCAGGAGGACGCTTACGCAGGATCATAGCATAGATTTGTTCATGTTACGAATTTTCAAGTGGCGGCGCCATTGCGGGGAGCTAGTTACACAGCGTCTAGGGCGATTAAGCTAAGTTCATCAACGATGCTATCAACGATGCTATCAACAGAAAAGGACAAGTGGCATGTTCTAGAAACTTGTATTACCAGCATATTTTAGGGTAGAATTATAAATTCACGTGCTAATCCTCTAAGACCAGGGAAGTATGCTAAGGTAGACTCTAAGCCTAAATTGTGCTAGCTTATAAAAATTCAAGGGTTTAATTTTAAACATTTAGAGTTTAGACTGACACTAATTTCGACGTTTGCTGTAAGGAGGAAAACAACATCTATGTGATTCCATGGGAAGCCTCTCTATCTACTACCTAATTATGTGACATAACCAACCCACAAAAAATTATCTCTAAACATCTTTCTTAGAGACTACAGTTGACGAGTTATTAGCAAGTGTGCCAGACGTAAGAGAGAATTTGTCTTATACTGTACAAGGAAAATGTTCTCGAAAATTAGTAAAACATGCCTAGTAATTCAGCGGGGATTAAATGAGGAAGAGGGTTGATTAAAGTATAGTGGGGTTACAGTACTGTAGTGCAAAGTCATTAACTCGAGTACGAGACGTGAAATAAGCAAGAACTGGCTTCGTTCTGTGATTAAGCAGTAATTAAACGGTACCTTGGGGCGCTACCAAGCAAGGGTGCACAGCTACAAGCGGCCTAAAAAGGAACTCGTTAAAATCATCAACTACTGTAAGTACAGTACAATTCGAAATCGGCTTCAGTTTGGAACTCTCTGTGATTTTAAGTTTGCCCCACATTTATAGCTGCGCTAGTACTATTATAGCTGATGACCTGCATTAACTTACGTCCTTGGTTTAGGGGTGTTGTACTATAAATTCCTCCCTGTAGATTTAGTGACATCAACATCGTTTTGCCTGTTACCGAGACTTCTGCCTAAGGATCATCATTCGCCCGTAGAACATTCTAGAACCCAGCCCTGAATTACTTCTTCTCTTCTGGATACTTGTTCTAGCCCCTCTAACATTGCTGCAAGACCTCAGTAACGCCATCGACTCAGGCATAGGTTTTATTGGCAAGTTCACAGCCTACGAAGATGACGTTTCTAACCCCTACTTATGATGACACAGGATTGGACAGCTACTCTATCGCGGGCTGCCAGCGTGTATTCGGCAAGTCCTAATTGCAAAGATAACGTTCTAATGATCTACTTATTATGGCACAGGATTAGAGAGCTAATCTACGGCACCAGTAGTCGCTGCCAGCGTTCTTCCTGTCGCAGGACACTTGCTCTGGGTAACGATGAGCAGCCCCGACCCTTCCGAAGATTCATATGAGCCGTGGGATCCCTTTGACGATTGCAGTCAGCAACAGACGCAGATCACCAGGGCGAATAAGCTGGGGTTATGTCAGCTTATTGAGTGGGATAGCGAGAGAATATACAATGAAGATCCGCCGATTTATATACACTATTCTATCGAATGGAAAGTTACACTGAACAATAGAGCAGTTATGGGACCAGACACGGAACAAGATACAGTTCTGGCACCTGCTGCCTACTGGGAACACTTCCTCCACCCTAAGTTAGACGATTTTTGGCGTAGAAAAAACAGATCAGTCAGGTCCGAGGATACAAATGTCGTGGTTTCAGTCACACAGCGCAAAGAAGATGCTCTTACAAGACGATTTGCTGACACTAGTGTTGACTGGGCAGTTTTGGAAAACCAACTTATTGCGTGGGGCGAATTTTATCGCGCAGGTAAAAAACTCAAACTTAAACTCTCATTTAACTACGTAGATACTAGCCAGCTATCGACTATCCTGTTAGGGAGGACTGCTAAAAGAGGCTCCACAACTCGGCAGATGCTTGCCGAAGGAGCCGCGCAGCTAGATGCAGAACAGGCGTCCACTGGACACCCGTCCGTTTGGCGAGAGGTATATAGTCTTATGCGGTGCCCTGGCCCTCCTTGTAATAAGGGACCTCATTGCTGGCGTGACCCTATTGGCAAAAGACATTACCCACTGAAAACGCGTCACCTGAAGAGCCTTATTATGTATGTGCAAGAAGGTCATACGATGGAGACACATGATGATGTGCCCGAGAACGTCCGTGAGGAGTTGTACGCTGAGGAGCAAGACTCGCTCCAGAAGCATCAAAAGGCGTCTGGCACGTCTACATCAAGCCTTCCTCCCATCAATATCACAAATGTGCTGCCTGCACAGTCCGGTGGATCTTTAGCTGGGACTCCAGCTCCAGACTCGAAACCTACTCCACCAAATCGTCTCGATATTCCTGGCTTTCGAGACGAGGCGGTAGAGGATTACTGCTCTTGGCAGCAATCAAAAGTCAAGAAACCAAGCCTAAAGGTAGAGTATAGAAAGGCTTGTGATGTGATAATAGAAGCCGGTATGGACCTGGAACTGATTCACCGGGATCCAGACCCTGAGTTTTTAATTGAAAGCGGCGTCAAAAGAGGGCCTGCGCTGCATATTGTAGGTGACATCGACGAATGGGTTGAGTACAAGCGAGCTAGGGTTGAGGAATAATCAGAATGAAAGGAAATAGATCTGTTTGTACATTTTTATAATGTGTTCTGTTAGGACTATAGTCTTTACTTCCAAAATAACTACCCCACATCGAGCTCATAGCTCTTCAATAGTCAACCCTGCATTCCTAAAATGCCCTCTAGCACTATTCTTCTTTTTACCAACTATATCAATACACCATTCTAAAAAAGAATCAAAGCCTTGCTGTAGATTTTCCTCATAAATATGCCAGTTCCGTTTGATAAAAGCCTTTAACTCAGCGAAGAACTCCTCAATTGGATTAAAATCGGGCGAATACGGCGGTAGATATACTAGCTTTACACCAGCGTTACGACACATCTGCCCAATCCTCTCTGAGTGGTGGATGGATGCATTATCCATAACAAGAACCGACTCCGGTTCGGGCCATGTACCCATTAAAGGAAGGAGCTGCTCAATAAAGTCCTCGAAGATAGTACTGTCTGTAGATCCCTGGAAAACGGTAGAAAAGATAATACCGTTCTGTGTATATGCTGGCAATATCTGATACCGCTGTTCACGCTGGAACCGGGAGACTTGAACTGGAGTTGCACCGAGGGGAGCCCATCCTGTCCGTCTAAATCCAACCCGTTTGTCACAGCCAGATTCATCTACGAAAACATAGTGGTACGAATAGAAATCCGATGTATTATGCAGATACAAATCTCGCAGATCAGCGTTCCGTGCCTTGGCTATACGGCGAATAGTTTTTTTAGTCCAGCCCTTAGAAACCAGTGCTCTTCCAACGCTTGAGGGCGTTATATGCGTATGGAACTTGTTCCACAGATATTCTACCATCTCGTATTGATATGCCTCAGGGTTATCTAGCAGATATTCATCACACAGAGCGTCTAACATCGGAGGTGTGATGCTTCGTGGTCGGCCAACGCCATTCGAAGGGGCTCTAGTAGAGCCATAAAGACGGAGGTTTAACTTTATCGCGAACACGGAGCGCTCATTGCAACCTAAAACGTCAGCTATTTCAGCAGGAGGACGGTTATCAAAGATCATGTCACGTATCTGCGCATGTTGCGACTCTGCAAGATTCGGCGCCATTCTGGGCGATGATTTACAGTGAGGGAGACGCTTTCGTTAACGCTATCGTCAAAGGACAATGGCACGTGCCTGAGGCGGGAACGCATGTTGTAATTTGAGTTGCGGGCCTCATCCTTCTTGCTGACCTCCCAACCAAGATTCATCTCTCCAGTCCCTAAGCACCGCGATGATGCTATCAACAAGCACACAATATTTACTCACTTCCTAGGGCTTTGTAATCCTTGGGAACGTCCCACCGATTCAGCTCATACCTACCTATCAGAAGAACGTACACCTGGTTTGTTTCCTTGATCCGCCATTATACAGCTCGTTGGGCTAACTTCATCCTCCGATCAAAGAAGGAAGTCCGTTCTCGGGTTACGGGTTGACCACAGATCGAGGGGCATCATCCGAGAAAAAGCAACGAAGCTCCGATTAATTCGAACCCTTTGTCTTACAACAACGATGATCTTCGACGACTTCCTCGATTTATGCATGATTAGGGATAGTCAATATCGGAAATGAAGTCGACTTTGCGTTGCCATCTTGCTGAGCCAGCAGTCCATGATCACGTTACCGTCCGAAGGATTCGGATACGCGGTTACAGTCGGGAAAATGATATTCTGGGAAGATGTGCAGAACGATGATTAACGGGCAACTATTCGAATTGAGTACAAGCTGCGAGTAGACCTTATGTCTTCTCGACCCTAATCCATCTCGCTCGACATTCCTAAGACTAGCCCGCGCATACAATGCCTGCACCAGATGCCCTGCCTCTGCCTTGAACGTTTGTCGACACAAAGGACATACGGCGTTACTTATACTACCCGTGAAGTCTGCAATAGGGGCATTCCCCTGACAGCAAGGACATTGGACCTCAAGCTTAAGCAGGCTAAGATACTGAACCGCTCGAGCACATACTGTCTTGTCCACTTTCTCTTGATAAGCTCGGAGCTCCCCAGCTTTGAGGTCCTTCTTATACCAGTACACATCAAAAAGGCACATGCAAGCCCACTCGCCCGCGCTACCAAGCTCCAGCACTGCAGGGTTCTCGATGCTAAAGCTGCCTTTGTTGCCCCATTGATGGCCCTATGAATTAAGGAACGTGAGGGAGCGGGGGTCGCATCGGGTCAAGACCACGGCGTGACCGCCGCCGCCGCCGCCATCTAGATCTACACCTGATAACGAGCGGTGCAATGCCATGTGAGGCCTGGTGAGAATAGAGTTGCGGGCTACCGTGTCCTTAAAGTGCGTGCAAAAGGCAATCCAACCCAAGTCCGCCATCCAAAACGTGGTTAGTATTGGCCGGCGATGTAATACGGCTTGACGGGCACCGTCCTCATCTACTATGCGGAAGTGGAGTGGTGGATACCACTCCAGAACCTTCTCCAGAACCTTCAAAACACTTTCGCCTTTAGGCTTTGGAGGGAGATACACTCCACACCTCCTCGGAGCAGAACTTTGGATCTTATGCCATTTCGCTTCAAAAAGTGATTTAAGATATAGCATTTACAACTGTGCACACATCGCCCTTGCTATTCTCCTCTGTTTCCGATCACGAAATGCAAAGTACCACTCAGCTGATATCTTAATAATAAGAAGAATAAGTAAAGAACACGCTATCAAAGCAGTCACAACTGTCACAATTACACTTGTCCATTGAGCAAAACTCCAAAATCGATACCATATATTACTTGTTACCGACTCTACCGCTATCTCTACTTGCAGAGCGCTCAGAAGAACAGACAGCATTCCAAAGATAAAGAAAAATGGCCCATAGAATCGAGCAAAGTAAGCTCCGTACTGCCCGTCTATTTTATGGAACGTGCTCCTCCACAGAAGGAACTTGATATAAAAGTTTAGCCGGGATAAGCGGATTTCCCCAAATGCATATCGACCAGTGACATCCTCGTCATTGATCCATCGAAGATCAAGAAGAAAAAGTGAAAAGCTCTCCCATGTCGCTGTTGATGGGATAAGATGCTTGTCTTGCGCGATATAGAAGTCGGATTCGTGTTGAACCAAGTACCGATAGCTGCGGAGGAGCCCCAGAGCCGAGCGTTTGATAATTTCGTGCTCTGGTCCTAACAGAGGAGGCTGAGACATGAGATATGAATCCCAAAAATTAAAGGATAAAAGATATTTCGGCAGTGGTTTGATGAAGATTCGGTCATAGTACCAGACAAGATGTAATTCGGGGTTCTCGGAAACTACGATATTGCGGAGTTTGACGGCTTGGTAATGAAGCGGCCAGATGTGTGAGCTTGATTGTTTTGACATCCACCAGAGGCGGGGTGATAACGCCTCGAGTGTTAGTGCACAGATATCTCTCTGGATATAATTCCAAAGTTCTGTGGTATCGTCAAGTGGGATTTGAGAGTAGCCTGGGAGAGTGCCCGCAAGTTGCGAGCTATTGCCCTTATTGCACAGTTCGTGCGCTTTTTGGAATGGTTTGACAGAGAAAGAGTGGTTGTTTTCATGCTCCATGTCCGTCTTGATTTTTGTTGATCAAGGTAAGAGAGTGTAGAAGGCGAAGATGCGGCTTTGCTAGGAAAGAGCGTTGCTTCTGAAGGTAAGCCTTACTGAATTGGTTGGATGAGCAGTGTCTACAGACTACCAATTGAAATAGGCCACGCGTGAACCCCGGCAGGCCTCATCATGCTCATCGTAAAAGCATCAACGCTTCCTATCAACTATTCCCTCGTGCCTGGCAACGAATGCTTCAATATTTGACAGATTGAATTTTCCACCTCTTTGAAACTTGTATTACAGCGATTTCATAATGCCGGCAAAGCGTCGCAAGCGGAAAGCACCAGGGCCCCAGGTGCCAGACTCAACCCGGGCACTTAAAGTGCCTAGAATGATTGATTCCTCCGACTTGGGTATTCAAATCCTCGTTGATTCCCTGAATCCAACTGTTGAGTGAGTGACCCCACCGTCCTTGTGTTTGCCAGACAACTGATACAGGTAGAACAGTATTATCGCAGTGCACGGCCTGGGAGCTACACCATCGACGACCTGGACGAAACCCTGCGAATCGAACAAACCTCAGGCCGAAGCCGTTGGCACAAACCAACAGGGCAATGCCACGGAGGGCATCAACTGGCTCAGTCATGATACCATGCTGCCGGCGGTGGTCAAGAATGCGCGGATTATAGTGTTCAATTACGACAGCAATTGGTACGGCGAAAATGCCGTTAAAGTTCGGCTTGACAACGTTGCGGATGAGTTTATTGATACAGTGGAGAGAGAGCGAAGAGTAAGATACCGTATTTGTCGGCGTTGTAGGTTGATACTAATGGTGCGCAGGACTCTCCGAAGCGTCCGCTGATATTAATAGGCCATTGCTTCGGAGGTCTAGTGATTGAGAAGGTTAGCTATAACAATCCATCTATTGATTAATCCAGATCTCAATATTTTATAGGCGTTGATTAAACGCCGAGCTAGCGACATTTTCGATGCGACAACGGGTGTTGTTCTGCTCGGAACTCCACATAGGGGTACTGACCGGATGACGGCGGGGATGCTTATTGAACGAATTATATTAGCAGGCGCAAATGTGGAAGCCAGTTCACTAACAGCCCTTCGAGCGGATAACGAAATGGTCTTTGATACAGTACAAGAATTTGCATCCGATGCTCGTGAGAGACGGATATCAGTCCATTGCTTTTTTGAAACGAGAGCTTCGAAAGTGGCAAAGATGTTACATGACGAGACATTAGTATGTTTCTAACGATATTTGCTTAGTAATATAATACTAATTCTCACAGGATTTCATAGTGAACGAAAAATCTGCAAGGATTGATGGATGTCGGACATATGGTTTACCTTTGGACCACTACAAGCTAAATAAATTTTCGAATCCTGAAGATGGAAACTGGAAGCGGCTCCGCGGAGTGATCTCTGACCTTTGCAAAGATGCACCTACGGCTCTGAGTAGGCGACATGTCGTTGGTAATTAGGGAATTTACTTTATCTAGTTTCTAGTTTAATAATCAAATGACACTTGTACTTGCCTAGCTGACTTCTTCCTCGGCAGAATCTCACGATCCCCAGACTCAGAGCTGTCTACGGGACCTGAGAACAACCGATCCCCGCGAGGACAAGAAGCGCATCGAGGAGACGAAGGGTGGCCTGCTAAAAGACTCGTACCGCTGGATTCTCGAACATGGCGACTTCCAACATTGGCGTGACGACAAAGAGAGGCGGCTGCTCTGGATCAAGGGCGACCCGGGCAAAGGCAAGACGATGCTGCTCTGCGGTATTATCGACGAAATAAATGCCTTGAATACACTTGGAAACAAGGAGGCGACCCCTCTACTATCGTACTTCTTCTGCCAGGCCACCGACTCGCGCATCAATAGTGCAACGGCTGTGCTCCGCGGCCTCATATACCTGCTCATCGACCAGCAGCCATCGCTTCTCTTGCATGTGCAGAAAAAATATAACCACGCTGGCAAGGACCTCTTTGAGGATATAAATGCATGGGTTGCGTTGTCTGAAATCTTCACAAGGATTCTGCAAGACCCGGGCTTGAACAGCACCTACTTGATCATCGATGCGCTTGATGAATGCGTAGCAGACTTGCCCAATCTATTAGATTTTATTGTGCAAAAGTCGTCTATATCTCATCGCATCAAATGGATCGTCTCTAGCCGCAACCTTCCCCACATCGAAGAACGTCTAGATAGAGCTGAGCATAAGATGAGGCTATGCCTCGAGCTAAACCCAAAGTCCATTTCTACAGCTGTCGACACCTATATCAAGCACAAGACACTTCAACTGGCGGATCAAAAAAAGTACGACGATAAAACCAAAATAGCTGTGCAACAACATTTGGTCTCAAATGCCAATGATACCTTCCTCTGGGTAGCTTTGGTTTGTGAAAATCTAAAGAATGTGCTACGATGGAAGACTCTTGCGAAGTTGAACGAATTTCCACCTGGGCTTGATTTGCTTTATCAGCAAATAGTAAGTCAAATTAATAACTCAGACGATGCAGATCTCTGTAAGCAGATTCTTGCTATTGTATCAACAGTGTATCAACCTCTCACTTTAATAGAAGTTTCCTCTTTGATCAAGACGCTCGAGAATATGGCCGATAACCACGAATCTTTGGCAGAAATCATAGGACTTTGTGGTTCACTTTTAACCCTTCGAGAAAGCACTATCTACTTTGTACATCAGTCAGCCAAGGACTTTTTACTCCAAAAAGCATCTAATGATATTTTTCCTTCTAGTTTAAGAGATGTACATTATACTATCTTCTCGCGATCGCTACAAGTTATGTTCAAGACACTGCGACGTGATATCTATAGCTTAAAGGCTCCCGGAATCTCCATCGATCAAGTCAAGCCGCTTGATCCAGATCCCCTTGCCGTTATACGGTACTCTTGTCTCTACTGGGTTAATCATCTACTTGATTGTCAAACTAAAGAAGACAGAATTAAGGGCCTCAAGGACAGTGGCTTAGTCTATAGTTTCTTTCGCCAGTACTTCTTATATTGGCTTGAGGCGCTAAGCCTATTGAAAAGCGTGTCAGAAGGCATAGTTATGATCAGGAAGCTCGAGGATCTTCTGGTATGTTTCTCTAGGTAATCTTGTTACGTTATTAGAGAATTCTACTAATCTAATAAGGCCGATAAAAGTCCCGATTTATATGTGTTTATACATGATGCAAGGCGGTTTACTGTATACAACCGATTAGTTATTGAACAAGCGCCTCTTCAAACATATTCCTCAGCTCTTGTTTTCGCCCCAGAGAAGAGTATTATTCGGAAAACGTTCGAGGGATATATTCCGTCTTGGATTCAAAGAAAGCCTAGAGTAGAAACACATTGGAATGCAGTACTACAAGTACTCGAGGGCCATACAGATGGGGTCACCTCAGTAGCCTTCTCTCCTGACGGCAAGCAGATCGTGTCTGGGTCTTGGGAAAAGACCGTCCGGCGCTGGGACGCGGCCACGGGACAGCAGCTGCTGCCAGCACTCAAGGGCCATACAAATGCGGTCACCTCAGTAGCCTTCTCTCCCGACGGCAAGCAGATCGTGTCTAGGTCTGGGGATATGACCGTCCGGCGCTGGAACGCGGCCACGGGACAGCAGCTGCTGCCAGCACTCAAGGGCCATACAAATGTGGTCACCTCAGTAGCCTTCTCCCCCGACGGCAAGCAGATCGTGTCTGGGTCTGTGGATAAGACCGTCCGGCGCTGGGACGCGGCCATGGGACAGCAGCTGCTGCCAGCACTCGAGGACCATACAAATGCGGTCACCTCAGTAGCCTTCTCTCCCGACGGCAAGCAGATCGTGTCTGGGTGTAGGGATAAGACCATCCGGCGCTGGGACGCGGCCACGGGACAGCAGCTGCTGCCAGCACTCGAGGGCCATACAAGTGGGGTCACCTCAGTAGCCTTCTCTCCCGACGGCAAGCAGATCGTGTCTGGGTCTTGGGAAAAGACCGTCCGGCGCTGGGACGCGGCCACGGGACAGCAGCTGCTGCCAGCACTCAAGGGCCATACAAATGCGGTCACCTCAGTAGCCTTCTCTCCCGACGGCAAGCAGATCGTGTCTAGGTCTGGGGATATGACCGTCCGGCGCTGGAACGCGGCCACGGGACAGCAGCTGCTGCCAGCACTCAAGGGCCATACAAATGTGGTCACCTCAGTAGCCTTCTCCCCCGACGGCAAGCAGATCGTGTCTGGGTCTGTGGATAAGACCGTCCGGCGCTGGGACGCGGCCATGGGACAGCAGCTGCTGCCAGCACTCGAGGACCATACAAATGCGGTCACCTCAGTAGCCTTCTCCACCAACGGCAAGCAGATCGTGTCTACGTCTGGGGATAAGACCGTCCGGCGCTGGGACGCGGCCACGGGACAGCAGCTGCTGCCAGCACTCGAGGGCCATACAGATCGGGTCACCTCAGTAGCCTTCTCCCCCAACAGCAAGCAGATCGTGTCTGGGTCTGTGGATAAGACCGTCCGGCGCTGGGACGCGGCCACAGGACAGCAGCTGCTGCCAGCACTCGAGGGCCATACAGATCAGGTCACCTCAGTAGCCTTCTCTCCCGACGGCAAGCAGATCGTGTCTGGGTCTGTGGATAAGACCATCTGGCGCTGGGACGCGGCCACGGGACAGCAGCTGCTGCCAGTACTCGAGGGCTATACAGATCAGGTCACCTCAGTAGCCTTCTCTCCCGACGGCAAGCAGATCGTGTCTGGGTCTGTAGATAAGACCATCTGGCGCTGGGACGCGGCCACAGGACAGCAGCTGCTGCCAGCACTCAAGGGTCATACAAATCGGGTCACCTCAGTAGCCTTCTCTCCCGACGGCAAGCAGATCGTGTCTGGGTCTGTAGATAAGACTGTCCGGCGCTGGGATGCGGCCACAGGACAGCAGCTACTGCCAGCACTCGAGGGCTATACAGATGTGGTCACCTCAGTAGCCTTCTCCCCCGACGATAAACAGATCCCGACCTTATGTGTGTCTGAAAACTGGCTGGCAGAAGGAATCACTAATCTTCTTTGGCTACCTCCTGGTTATAGACCTACTTGTCAAGCTACATGGGGTAGGGTTATCGTTTTAGGACAACAGTCAGGAGGAGTATTGATTCTTCAGCTTCAACTAGGGCCAAAGCTTATGACATGAAAAGTAGTACTTATTGAGCGCAGCTATCTTTCAGTCCGTTTTTCTATCCCCTGCTCTCACGTGACCCAAAGTTAAAATATATTTCGGGCTCAACGAGTATCATGTAACTTGTAAAAGTACTCAACACGTGATCTGTTATACAAATTAGCTAATTTGACTCTTAAAAGCGAAGAAATGTCTTGCGCCCGAAACGTAGTGAGGGCGAGCAAGACGGGGGTTTGGGGGCTGGCCCCTATAATATTCGGAGTCCTAGATGTATAGACTTCTATTCTTTATACTTTAGCTATAACTTAGTCTATTTAAGTAAAGTAAAGCTGGGGGTTTGGGGGCTTGTCCCCAAGATACAGGGTCCCAGGGGCCAGCCCCTAGAAATGCCTTAATACTTCAAGTATACCAGGTGAAAATCAAGTATAAATTCCAACTGGCTGCGGTCGTCTTCACAAGGTATTGTGACCCCTAGTTATTAATAAACAATTTATAAAAGTCTTAATGTAATATCTCTTTTTCTTTTTTCCTCTATTTCATAGAGGGTCCTAGGGGAACTTAAGAATTTATTGAGCGCAGCTATCTTTCAGTCCGTTTTTCTACCCCTGCTCTCACGTGATCCAAAGTTAAAATATATTCAGGCTCAATCGATATCATGTGACTTGTAAAAGTACTCAACACGTGATCTGTTGTACAAATCAGCTAATTTGACTCTTAAAAGCAAAGCAATGTCTTGCGCCCGAAACGTAGTGAGGGCAAGCAAGACGGGGGTTTGGGGGCTGGCCCCTATAATATTCGGAGTCCCAGAGGTATAGACTTCTATTCTTTATACTTTAGCTATAACTTAGTCTATTTAAGTAAAGTAAAGCTGGGGGTTTAGGGGCTTGCCCCCAAGATACGGGGTCCTAGGGGCCAGCCCCTAGAAATGCCTTAATACTTTAAGTATACCAGGTGAAAATCAAGCATAAATTCCAACTGGCTGCGGTCGTCTTCACAAGGTATTGTGACCCCTGGTAGTAATTTGATAGTTGCCCCTTCCCTTCTAGAATCTTCTAGAATTAGCTAGCTATGTGTAATGATCGAATGTCACGTGCCATTGCCGGGTCAGCTGAACTCCGCGTTCTGAGCCCGGCTTATGAAACCCTACCTCTTGTACAAAAGTACAGTATTGTTTTCTTGCGTGCTAATACCAGGCTCTCTTGGCGGTCTTTCGACCTTCGCGGACTCTGGGCGCCACGCCCGCCACAAGGCTAACAATACCTTCTCAGCATTGTGGTAAAGCTCGGAAACCCAGATCAATCTGGCCCATAAGTTTGAAAGGCGCCCAGAGCTCGTGGTAGTGTTGTAGGTCGAGGGGTCCTATTATACTACAAATTGACGCCCTCCACAATCAGACGGGACAGCGACGACGCAATTGTAATTTTCAAGTAGCCGGGGCTTAGTCTGTTCAGGAGTGGTCTCACAACATGGCTGACACCAAAATACAGGAATTTTCAATAGATTCAGAAATTTAAAATCAATCAAATTCAAAGTACCAATGGTCTGTCTCGTCACGGGGTGCGTCTCTCGACGCAGGGATGCACGTTAGTATAAAGTGCAATATTCTCTTGCCTGTAATGTGTAGTGCTAAGCTTCATTGTTATTTATTGACTTGTAGCCAGAGTTCCTTGTCTAACAAGAGTTCAAAAGAATTTCAAGCTTGTGTGGAGGGGAAAGTCGATTTGCAACTCATTGCATCTGGGAACAGCCAAAGTAGAAAGCAAGGAGCAAGAAGTTGGGACTAAAACGGTAACTTAATCCTTAGCAGAAAACTTCACGTGATGTTGGCTAAATATTGAGACGGCAATTTATAAAGCAACACCTAGGAGCCAAGGAAGGTAAGCTAATACAAGGTTATCAGCCAGGAGACCCATAATAGTACTAGCGTATCTATAAAGTGGAGCAAACTTAAAATCATAGAGTGTACCAAACTGAAGCCGATTTCAAATTCTACTATACTGTATCTAGCGACACGAAATTCGGCTTTTACTATAGGATAGCGAAAGGACATAACAGCAGCTATTTGCCACCCGCTCTACAGGCGCCATAAAACTTATTAAAGAATGACTTTATCCTCTTAAACTTTCTAATAATTTGTAATGGATTTTGTTTGCAGAGCTAAGAGACGAAATATGCTGTCTATTATTCTTACTTGTCTTTTTCTAGTCTCTATAGGAAGTGGCCAAATTAATCCAGACGTTCCACGCTACTGCACGCCAACAGGACCAGGTGTTTGCAACTTCGGTTTTGAATCTCCAATAAGCTTTGAAATGCCTACTGTTGGTTGGGTGTTTAACCGCTATTGTGAGCCTATTGGCAATAATACTAGACTTACGATCTCTACCCCAAATATTTCGGGACCATCCATGTCGCAAGTCCTCTTCGTCGATCTATGGTATGACTCTACGACAGATGCAGTTAGGGGTGTAAATGGTTTCCGGTATGCCGGCGTGTATTACAATGCAGTACTTCCCGAGTGCGATTGCTATCAAGCAAGTGATAAAGGATTTGATATAGCTTGCCAATGTGCATTTTCTTGCTAAGGAGTATTTACCTATAGTTAGAAAGCAGACGAGTGTGTTACAATATAGTAAAATCTAAAATTAGCTTCGGTTCAGAATACATAATGATTTTATATTACAGTAGCTTACTCTACATTTCTTGATGCATTTTAAAGTATAGTCGCTTGCAAACTGGCTTCCATTCCTTTTGCATTTGCCGGAACTTTACCTCGAAAGGGTCCGTGGAGAGAGGGCATACTGCGATGTGGCAATACTAAGTTAAATGCTGTAATTCTTAAACGCTGCAACGCTACAGTACAGTGGAAGGCGAATTGAGTTTCTCTTTGCTTTTAAGTTAATCATTTTAAGCAGAGTCCATATTAACTTAGTTATTTGGCGATAACTTATATTAAAACAATAAGTTAGGTAACGTCCGTCCCTATGTAGCGAGACGCACTGTGTAGCGAGACAAATCATCGGTACTTTAAACTCAAACAATTCTAAATTTGTAAATCCGCTGAAAACTCCCGTGTTTTTGTATCAATCATATTGTGTGACCATTTCTGAACAGTCTAAACTCTGGCTGCTCTAAAAATTATGATCGCGTCGTCGCCGTCACGCCTAGTTACGGAGGTTGTTAATTCGGACTAAAGTAGGACCTCTAACCTACAGCACCCCCGCGAACTCTTAACGCCTTTTAAACTCGCAGAATCGTTTAATTAGACTTGCCAAGAAATTTTTTATAATTTTAAAACTATAGATTCGTCTCGCCACGGGGTGCGTCTCGCGACGCAGGGATAGACGTTATATCCTTTTAATTATTCACAAATATTTTTTGGGATTTCTAGTTGTTTGGACAATTTGTATGACTAATATAGTCACGTGCTTGCTTATTGAGCATATAAGGGGAGCTGGCTTAACCAGCTTTCCCTCCCTTCGTACAATTCAAAGGCATTTTTATGATCACAGATATGTACCCGCTATACTTAAGGTAGAAGACCTCCGGGCAATCCTGAAGACCTTCGGGTATTCCGACACTAGTATAGCTTTATATTTAAGATTGGTTACACTGAACACCTAAGTAATATGCCAAATAGCACTATGAGGGACTTTGATTTAATGCCGTAATTAACTCCTACGGAGTAAATCTTTCCTCGGTAACTCCACTAGGCAAAACTTGTGAACTATTGCACAGTATCTTTGCCGCCAAGCGGATACGTGGAATTAACCTGGATGGAGAGAAAGCTTTGCTCAGGAAGACATGCTGTAGTAAATTAGGGCTGAGCTAAGAGGGCCGCACTAATAGACTCACATTTGTAAAAGATGCTAGAGTATCTAAAGACTGGATTGACGAGAATTCAGCAGCCTCCGGCGACCAGCTACCAGTCGAAGTGCCGTGTGACATGAGAAATTCTATTATTCTCATTAGAAATGTCGACTTATCCTGGTTGTTTTCAACAAAATTTTCTCGTGAATTTTGGTACTGCATATCAAGAACTAAAGGGTCAGTTTTGGCCAAGCATAGAATAGGTGATATACCAAGCTTAACATCTCCCTGGATGGATAGTTTCACACTATCAATGTAGAGTTCACATGTTGGCAATCTAGCAACAAGGTAAACCATCGCTTTCAGAACCTGGTACCGGTTAGTCTCCTTTCGGAAATAATAAGTTAAGTATAACCTCTTCAATAATAGTTGCGATTTCCCACTCTTCTGGAGCGAGTTTATTCAAACCGAGATCAAGTAAGGATATATCTAGAAATTCGCCGACGATCCATAACTTGTTATCAATCGAATACACTTCAAGAATGTCAGCAATATTTGGATGATTAATCTGGGCAAACGCTTCAAGCATCTGTAGGGGGGTTGATGAGAAGGACTCGCGGACGACGGCTAGGCGGAGGCGATTTTTTCGATGACAGAGAAGTGTGCCTTGGGTTGATCGTAGTTTCTCAACATATACATAGTCGTCCTTCGGGCTCTTGAAGTCGATTCTCAATAGCCGTCTTGGGGTCTGTAGCTCGGCGACTGACGACATTGGCATGGAGTTCTGGATACTGCCGAAATAGAAAGATTTTACTTTTCTTAATTGATGGATATTCTGGGAATTCATAATGTGCATAATACTGAATCGACAAGAGGAGTCTACTTCTAAGGGAGTCACCAGACACTATTAGCGTCTCAAAAGGACCCAACTTGTGGCTGCCCAAGTGTCATGGAGCCAGATCAGGCTGTACGTCAGTAGTCTCCGACAAATTCAAACAGTCATTTACGATAAAATTTAGGTCTACCCTGTTTCAGATACATAGACCACGTTGACAATCAACCGACCTAGTCCAATGCCACTCCCAACGCCTCGCCCCGCTTCAAGTGTCTACAGCAATGACGTGCCTCTTACCTCTTCGGTCCGTCTAGACTGGAGAGGAAATAAACCACCGGAATGTGAGATGATCGATGTGTATATCGACGACTTGCCCATTATGACCTCTCTGGTCCGTCAAGTTGCGGAAGAAACAAGGCTACAAGAATACCATACAATTTCTGCTTTAATAAAAGAAATCCAAGTACTTGAAGAAGAAATTGCACTTTACCGAAATGCGTGGAATGGGACAATTACCCTCGCAAACGAGATTATAAGAATGGTCACGGTGATTAAGAAGAGTACTACTAAGGTTGATAAAAAAATAGCAAGTGCAGAAAAAGATTGGTTGGCATTCTGGGGTATCTATCAAGAGTCCGTAGGCTCACATCCACCTTGCATCTGAGAGGTATCTCCAGCCAAAAACTCCAATGCACTATAATCAATATAACTCGGATCTGAATATGTTTCTGGACCATGTGAAGGTATTTGGGCATAGAGAAGTGGTGGGGCGAATGATGAAGGCTGGCTGGTGTTTGGGCCTTGGTTATACGATTTGGGAAGGTTAGACGTATGCTGTTGAGATGTTTGTTGGCTAGCTGGAGGGTTAGAAGGTGCAGGTGGTTGTGCTGTGGAGACGTTCGTTGGCTGCAAGTTTGATGGGTCTAGCGCTTTTTGGATAACGGTTCTGCCAACAACCTCGAACCTTTCTATATTTCCGTTCATTTTTGCCATATGTTCATCCAGTGCCCTAGAGGAAATTCTCAATGATAGGACTTTCTGAGACAGATCATAGCATACAAGTTAATTTTTTGAATGGCCATAAATATGTCATCCTGTCGTTTTTTTAGGTCAACTAAAATTCGAGCCGTTGAAGGCAGGAGAGCATTCTGTGGAAGTGGTTGCCGGTAGGGATGAGACCGAATCCGACCTGGAGAGTGACGGCGGGGTTGAAGGCGCTCCGGATTTGGCGGTTCGGCTGCGGGCTGAGCAATGATCTCCGGTCTTAGGCTGTCAGATTCGAATTGTTTGTACATACGATAACAATTTACAAAATCGGATTCATTGAACGTCGACATCTTGCAAAGCAGGGTGAATGTGACTGTGGTTGTTGGGGTACGGCGCTGCTTATTGCCTTATACATGGTTTGCTCAAGCCGTTTAGCTCTGTCCTAGCCTTAGCTCGACGGGGTAGAACAAAATTTACTATTTCAAGCCTGCCAGGCCGTCAACAGAATTACGTCGGCTTATGCAGTGTGGAAGACATTCTGGCCACATATCCTAGAAGGTGGAATTGATGCTGGGTAATATCTGGATGCCGTACCAAATTGGAAATCGTTCAAAATCCGCTGGTGGTCAAAAATAAATGTTTAACATAGTGTGGAGGAGATTCTGGAGCCATTATCGTGATAAAGCAAATAGTAGGTAACTTTTGGAGGTAGGCAGTGCGAATAGGCGCAGACCGACCCCTGGCGCCACCTATTTTAAGCGAGGTCCCCTATTTTAAGAGGCACGCGCCACAACCAGGATATCCACGTCTCATGGCCGCGTACCTTACAGATGAGGGGGCGCCAGAGTCTCCTCCACATAGCCACATCCATTATCTGCGGATTTTGACACAGCAAACGCAGACCTTTGCCGCAGCTCTTGGAGATAGACGACATCGCGCTTGACGCCGGAGCCAACACAGTAGCGACCATGTAAACCAGTACTATTTAAGGTTCGTAGTATACCTTTAAAGTGTTGCAGCATCCTTCACGACATATCCATCTACAATCGATCCAAATAATGTCATTGCCAAAGCCTCCCTCTTCTATGATCGCTGGGTTAAATCCAATCATGTCATTACCAGAGCCAGCACCTTTCATGACTGCCGGGACACTGCCAACCCCAGAGCCAGAGGTGAATACCATTTGCTGATAAAACCAAGACCAAACTAATCTCCTGCAGGTTGTGGGTTCACATGACCCAGGGCAGACAACAGCTCAGCGCCTCATTTTTGCACAGGCAGAGCTTCGTAAAGTCCGCCTTGAGCGTGACGAAGTACAAATACTACTCTTATGGTATAAAATTTGCCTTCAGGCCGAGTCGCAAGGTCGCCTAGTCTATCAGCGAGGCTTGGAGGCCTACCAACATGGTAATGCTCAACTTATGGCAAACTACAAAAATTTATATGAAGAATGCAACCGCGAGTTAAGCAAACTCCAAGGAGATATTCGGATTAACGAAGACCTTATCAAGGACCAGAAGGCAATGATCGACATATATGAGAGTCAGCGCGGGTCACTTCATTATGATAACGACCACTCCGACCAGTGTATTGAGTGCAGACTACCCCCGATCCACGAGTTGAATTACGACATCGGAAACCCTATCGAGCAAGATGGGGATATGGTTATGTCCACACTTCCTCAATATGACGGTCAGACGACAAACCTTCGTATCCAAACCGAGCTTCCTCCAATATCCGCCCAACGAGATGTTAGTGGGCTTCCCTACACGAAGGGTGAAGAGCCGGAGGATGAGGGAACGAGACCCAGCAAGAAGCGGAAGACTAGATGACTGCCTTGGGGGAAGTAGGAAGCATGATGCATAATTTTCTATTGATATTTTTGTTATATTCGTGTCAGATTTTCTCTTTCTGTCTTTCTGTGTGTTTTATTGTTTCATGATCGATCATTATTAAATTTAAGTATTTCCTCTCGCGCCAGCTCTAGTGTGCGTGAATGATGTGAAAAGAATTCATAGTCCAGAGGTTAGAAACAGTAGTCAATGGCTATGAGGGTTCGGAAGCCATACTTCAGTAGTGGTCAGTTTTGGCTGCCTCTCGGCCATGCTACCGAAACATGCCTACCCGCTCCTGGTATTATTATATCTGCATGTCCATCATCATAAAAAATTGGCCCATCTTGCGGATATTCTTTGCCATGGATAGCCATCAAGGCCGTTCTCCACATATGAAACCACCCGTCGTCTCCCTCAAAAATGGGCCCCCTCAGCTCAATCGAATTGATGAGATCATTGAACAACACCATGGCTCCACTACGGCAATAGAAGCGACTACTAGACGCTTACAGGCATCGAAGCAATATCCAATCCCCAGTTTAGCGGAAAGAATTGAGCAGTTACAAAGACAAGTCGGCAGCCTTAATCATGAGGTGGCATTTTATCGGGATATCGACCCAGAGAGGATTGAATTTGAAGACACTGTAAAGAGGCTTTCAGGTGAACTCGAAAACGCTGTGTTCAGGTTGGGTAGGGTTAATAAGCAGAATGATCGCAGATTAGCTCAAATGAGACAAGCATAAGGTCGATTGTTATATTTTCAATTGGAAGATTCATTACGATATTTGGAAAGAGAAGTTGGCGTGGTTCAACACCAGGTCAGCCAAGATAGATAACGCAGTACTAGCAGAGCCTTCCAAATTCACGAAACAAAATAAATTAATTTCTTCTGATTCAAAGTTCCTCTGAGTGTGATATCTTGTCAGAACTGACCCCGAATCCAGAATGCGGCCAAGGTAGGATTATTTTGATAGTAAATTTGGATGGCCAATTGGTTTAGTCGGGAACAGGTTCGGAGTTAATTTGAAGCCAGAAGTAGGAGTATCCATATCTGACTGATAAAATAGATTGCTTATAACCCCTTTTGGACTTTCTAAGTGCTTAGAAGTCGTTTGTTAACTAGCGCTTATAATCCATTTCTGGAGCCGCTTATATAAGCCATTTGTTGACAAGTGCTGATAAGCCACTTATTGACTAGATGCCATTTCTTGAATCCTATAAGCCGTTTGACTAGGTGGTTATAAGCCACTTATTAACAGGTGCTATTTCTGGTGTCTTATAAGCCGTTTGTTGACTGGTGCCGTTTCTTGAATCTTATAAGCCATTTGTTGTCTCGTACTTATAAGCCATTTCTTGAGCCAACTTTTGACAAGGTGCCATTTCTTGAATCTTATAAGCCATATGTTGACTAGGTGCTTATGAACTATTTCTTAACCAAGGGCATCGGAAGCCATTTTTACCCTTATCTTTATTTTGCAGTAGTCAACAAATAGATATAAGGAGTCAAGAAATGGCTTATGAGGTATCCAGTCTAAAAATAGATTGCCATAAGACGACTTATCATGTGAAAGTACTACATAGAGTAGTACTATACTATACTGTAAACAAAACAACTTAATCATGTATTTGTCACAAATTTCCAACACTTGGGTCATTCACCAGCGACGAGCAGTATTGAGTTCGGCCTGACCTGCATAGATTTCCTCATATTTCACAGAATGGACCTGTTTCTTGACAATGACAAGCGCATTCACGTACCAGCTGAAATCCTGTCCTTGGTATGTTCTTATCAAGTGCGAAAAGACTTAAAAACAACTCGCCAAGTATGCAAATTCTTTAATGCTTGCGCAAGTCCTTATTTGATCGATACAGCCATCGCTGGCTCCCAGACAGTAACATTGGAAAGACTCGAAGCTATTGCGAAGCATTCCGTATTTCGCAGAACTGTCAAAACTATAGTATTTTCAGTTTGTGCACTAGAATGTGAATATGCGACCGTTAGCGACTACTACGAAGACTTGTGCGCGCGTCCTCTCGACTCGAAGAAACAGCTTCCCACACTTGAGCAGTGCGTTAGACATTGGCGCGAATATCAAAAGTTATACAAAGACCAAGAAGAACTCCAGCAGAATGGTAGCGACGAGAACCGTATCCAGGAGGCTCTGCGTTACATGCCAAATATCAAACATCTAGAGTTGTCAGGCGGTACATGGAGACTGGCATTCCATCCGTTAAATAAGCTGTGGCGTTCATCAAATTACAATATCATCGAGCCTGGTGCAAGCCCTTGGCAGTTTTCCCACGGCTTCATGGTAATATCTTCGGCAATTGTATCTAATAGAATAGAGCTGTGTTCGTTTATACACACGAAGCCAAGACAAAGCAGCGAAGGTCTTCTTTTGTTAGGTTTTCTTGGGAAAATAGAAGAGTTCTTCCGCTCTTTGCGTAAGATTACCTTGTACCTCAATTCCCACTTCGACCGGAGGATCTCGTCACAAGACGTAATAGGGAAGTGCCTCTCGGCTGCCAATAAGCTCACAGACTTGGAAGTTATATTAGAACAGACGGGACTTCAGATCAATTTTAGGAATATATTCATGGCTACATGGCCAAGTCTCCACCGCCTCAGGTTAGGAATTGATATCGACTATAGTTTATTTACTCTATTCTGTCAAAGGCATGGGAAAAGTCTGCGTTCTCTACACCTACAAGGTGTGCATGTGTTTGGGGGGACGTGGGAGGGACTTGTGGAGGTAATAAGAGTCTATCTACAGCTTACCGACACTTGGCTTGAGGATCTTTCCGAAGAGCCTCACCAAGATTTTGTATGGGACCAACGACGATATAGCCTTCGGGATGCTGAGAGGTATCGTCTTCCGGACGTTGAAGAGTACATTCTTCACGGTGGAGAAAATCCATTTAGAACTGATAAGTTACAACTTATCTCGGCCTCGCTTCTTCCTTAACGCTCTTTAAATGAAGTTTCCTGGTGGTTGTTTTTTTTTTTATTTTTATTTTTTTTTTGGTGAATCGTCTTGGAGAAATTTAAAGGAATGAGGTCGTCTAGGGTTTAGCCCTTAAATAAAAATTTGATAAACTAGAGGCAGATTCAAAACGTGCCCATTTTAACTACAATTTTTCAATTGATCCAGCGTAAATTTCGAGCTGGAGGGAATATTCGCGCTCCAGCCCCTGCACAATCTGCTTCATATAACTGAAATGTTTCTCATTGCCTTTTTTAATCGTGAAGGACCTAGATTCAGCCGGATATCTGAAAACAAAAGATAGTTCTTTAGGATCTGAACTAGAATAAGGCAGGGCACGATATTTGAACCATCTGAAGAATTCTATATTATTTTTCCTACTCAAAAGTTCCTGGTAATTCTGCTGCAGGTTGATGCTACGCTGTGTCCCCAGAGTTGATGCGTCCAATGGTATGCGTTGCTCCTGACTTTGAGGAATTGGCGTAGTCTTTGGCACTATAACTCGATTGCCTTTTTGATTTTTCCCATATAAGGTTAGTTCATAGTTCTGTCCAATCGGCGCTTGAGATGATGAATGGGTCGGATAAGCCAGCGTCGTATCACCTTTAATCAAGCTTAGAGAACGCGACGAGGCGGCTGTCTGCTTGGGAGGAGATGTAACGAACACCTTGTAGATTGTCACTTCCGGATATTTCTTTAGAATGAGACAAAAATCTTTCTGGATGCTGTTTTGTAAGAAAGCAAAGGTTTTTGCATCCCCGCGAGAGATGTCACATCCTTGACCCTCATATTTGGAACCGAATGAGAGTACAGAGACCGAGCGCGCTCCCGTAGCCTGTGAGTACGTGGAGAAGAAGGAGAATATATTTTCTAAGAGAAGAGCTCCGATGGGTATTGTAATATATTCCCCAGGGATATTAAGATTTGGCATAAAGATCTTCCCTATCTCTAAAAGTTTCCGGCTCGAAGCCTCCCCGTTTTCGAAGCCAAATGACGGTTGGGGATTCGTGACAAATGGTATTTGATGATGAGATGTAGGGGCTTCGGCCAGTGACACTACCTTTGAAGGAAGCACATTGGAGGATATATTGGATGGTTGGTAGCACGTGGCTTGTGGTAAGTTCCCAAAAACCGTATTTAAGCTGGGCAAAGTACTGAGCCTGGTATGGGATTGAGTTCGCAGTGGCTGATTAGAATTGTCAGGACCGCGATGGCAATTGAGCAACTCTTTCAGCTGGAGGGGTTTTTCCCTCTTTGCGTAGGGGACCTCGGCAATTGAAACATCTTTGGGAGAATCTTCTCCGCTGCTTTCGGAGGAGCTTATGAAGTGCTTGGTGCTTTCATGTACAAAGCTGAACTCTCTTCCTTGAGTGTCTAGCATAGGATCCAATCCTCTATTTGGCGTTGAGTTGTGTTTGCTCTGAGGAAGTCCTTGGGTCGGGACTATAGCATGATTTGCAGGGGGTAGTTTGTCGATGGGAGAATCAAGTTGGGCATCCACAGAGGCATCCAAGGTTATGGGTGATATCTCGTCTTCGCCTGGGGATCATTGGTAAGTTAAGGGGCAATATGTTCTATATTTTGCGGCAAACTTACTTCCTAAAATACAATGTCCAGGAGCTTGAGGCTCTTTGCTTGGCTGCTCTTTCATGGCAGGCAAATTAAAAGTCTTTGGTCTACGAGGTCTTTTGCCTTTGGATCTAAGTCTACCAGTCCCCTTCTGTTTTTTATTAGTATAGGCATAATGTATTCTTGATATAGAATAGAAACAAACCTTTTTCCCAAGAGCTTCTTTGGCCAGGTAATCGCTGGAGTGGTAGGCAATCATCTTAATACCTCCTATCAGGAAAGTAACAGAAACAGACAGAAGAGCGTGTTATAGTAGACAGTGCAATGCTTTTGAAATAAAATGTATATAATCAAAAGTAATAAAAAAGTTTTATTATTGGGGAACAAACCCCCTAGATATTAGCTGTTCTTCATGAGATAGCGGGTACAGTTGAGGGGTGGCACAGCCCTCCACTATTAGTTCCGAACAATCCAGATAGCGGCAAAAGATCCAAAGATTCTTAGGCCCTTATTAATTCTTCATTTAGTATGTCTAGCCCATGTGTACGCAATTTTCTGTTTGCGCATGGCTTTTGTCCCTTGCACTCCTGGTTTTACGCTTACTCTTTGTTTGCGCTTGTGTTGTTTATCCCCTTGAACTCTTGATTTTACTCTTATCTTTTGTTTACACATGTTTTTTATCTCCCCTATGCACTGAGTTTTGCGCTAACTGTTTGTTTGCCTATGTTTTTTATCCCCCTGTACCTTTAGCTTTGACGCTAATTTTTTGTTTCGTCATGTTTTTTATCACCAAGAATTCCTGGTTTTGCGCTAATTTTTTGTTTGCGCCTGTTTTTCATTACCCTGTATTCTTAGTTTTATGCTAGTTTTTTGTTTCCACACGTTTTTTATCACCGGGTATTCTTGGGTTTACACTACCTTTTTGTTTGCGCATGTTTTTTTAGTCTCCTTGTATTCTTAATTTAGCCACTTATTTTTTGTTTATACGCGTTTTTAACGCCCTGTATTTCCAGATGAGAAAGCAGGGCCCGTTGAAGCGAAGAAGCAGATTCTCTAAGTGGGGACTAGGAATAGGCACAACAACCTAGTGCTGCAGACATTGAAATAAGATATAGGAGGAGCAGTAGAGAGAGACCTCTTCTTAATTTTCCAAGGCCATAATTTAAAACCCTCAAAAATTTAACCCAATTCTCTCTCCTCCTTACTCAAACTCCGGAAGGGTTTTCCTTCCTAAGGACATTAATAAAGAAATTAAATATTTTCGGAAACCATGCATCCCAAGCTCATAGTGGCGGGCCTTGCCGCTACGGGTATTGTTGTCGCCGCTCCAGGAGCTCCTGCAGGAAATGAAGCCATCGTCAACCTGATTCAACCTGTCCCGGCTCCCATGTTTGGGCCGGCTCCGAAATCTAATGAGCTGGTCAGCAAGCGCAAAAGAGTTGGCAAGAAAGATGGTGAAGCTCTCCCTTGCCCAATTCTCTAGGCTATATATGAAACAGAGCTATTGGAAAGCCGGGAAAGATTTGATAGTTGTTAGGGCAACTGTGTTGTTAAATATATGCCTTTTTAGATGCTTAAAAGCAGACAGATCTAAAATAATACGCTCATTAATTCAAATGAAGGGAGAACGAAATATTCTCTTTCGCCTCTCAGAAAAGATGCATTTTTATTATTCCAACATAACTCAGGGAAGGAGTAGTCATTTGTACTAAGCAATTGCTATCCTATCTGGAATAATTATTCCTCTTCAGCAGGCCATGGAATCCAATCCTCTTCAAGACCGAAGTATCGCCTAATCGAAGGCAGATAAGAACTGTTGTTCGGACAGTATTTGACCCTCTCAATGTTTCGCAACTTCGGGTTGTCTTCCTCAATATATTGAAAGCATCCTGGATGTTTTTCTACAAACTCATTTAACTTGCTCCAATCACGGCATTTTCTATTCTGACCTTCTCCAAGAAACAGACCAGTTTCCCCCGTCCAACGGGGAGTATCATCAGCGTAGCAAATAGTATCGGAACGAAGGCTATCCATACAATGTAGAACATGGGACCAATCCCATGTTTGCGGTTTTTGGAAGCGGAATTGGTCAAGAGACATATAAATAGTGCGCTGAAAGGAATATTAGAGGGGTATGATGTAGACAAGGAGCCACTCACTAGACAATGGAGAGAGTGATGTCCATTCGTGACGTAAAACTTCTTTTTTCCATCCCATGGAAAAGCCTGCGATGGTGGCAGCCCGAGCTCTTCAGCATACCATCTATCGATGGCGATTACTCCTTTGTCAGCTTCTCGATCTTCGTACCAGAGTCTGTTCACTTCAGTGTAATTATCACCACTGAACTCGGTATTCCAGGTAAATGGGAGATCGAGGTCATTTGAGAGGTTGGCTGACAATTGTTTAGTATACCTAAAGGTGCGAATTTAAAGAGTGTTTGAGGCTCACCATATAATGAGCGACTAACTAGACCGATCGAATCTTGGGGGAGGATTTCGCGAATATACGACATTAGGAGAGCATTCGTGCAAATAGATACTATTAGAGCAGCCAGAACGGTCATATTATCTTTCCTCAGTATATTTTCGCGCCTGCAGGATAGCTTATAATAAAACATATCCCCCCCACAAAGAGACGAGGGGTTGACTTGTACAAGGTCGCATTCAGCTTTATCCATACTTGCTTGTGAGGAGAAATCGTAGGTAATCAAAGGGAAGCGAACAAGATTCTTCAAATGATAAAAATAAAGAATCTCGTAATGTTTGGAGAAGGTAAGTAGACTCGAGCTGGACGGGATAAGGCCGGGCGTCGTCATGTAAGAAAAGTCTTTGGATTTCGACGTCGAATGATAGGTTTACTTTTCGAAATATGACTCAATCACATTCTACTCGTATTGCTGCTATGCGGCGTAGTGTTTCTCTCCACCGTGCAGCCCATTGCTCCGAGTTGGTGGAGTGAGACAGACCGGGGCGGAGACGGGCAGACATCGAAAGAGACCACCGGCGTTTATTATTCTACGCTTACGCATGCTCATGCAGCATTAATGCAATTATCATACTGCATCTGTGCAGAAACGCCGGGGATAGAAAGCAGGGAGAGCGCAGGGTTAGAAACAGACTAACCTGAATATATCAGTAACAAGAAGTCGCTATTCTCATATGTGAATGTATAAGTAAGAGCAAATCTCTAATATTAGCATTATCATAGACATATATTGATAGAAATATGAAGTACTCGACGCTTATTGCAACTTTATTTTGGTGTTGTGTTGAGTCTCGAGCATGGAACAATACTGGAAAAGGCTCGGTCTTGTTTGAAGAGCATATCAGCCTCCCATATTCTGAATTGGATCAGACAATGTATGCCTTCTAATCCCCGTATCACAATATACTAATTATAACAGCGCTGCGCCCGCGCCTGGTATGATATTTCTTAACTAATATCCTCAAATGTTAATCTCCCAAGGACAAACCTTACAGGAGCTATTTGAAAACTTAGCCGATATTCATAGTCAGCGACTTGAATGGATGGATGAAACAGGAGTCGACTTTATGGTACTGTCATTGAACGCTCCAGGTGTACAAGGCATATCGGATGTCTTGGTTGCAGAGAACGTAGCAACAAGGGCAAATAATGAGGTTTCAGCTCTGATTTCCAATAATACTATGAGATTTGGGGCTTTTGCATCGTTATCAATGCATAATTCTACCCAAGCAGCCGAAGAATTACGACGATGTATAGAGGAGTTAGGATTTCTCGGGGCTATTCTGAACGATTTTCAGCAGGCCGGAAATGATAATGGTAAGTTATCAGTAAAGAATCTTAAGCTTGATAGAGACTAAAGTTCAAAGCAACATTGTATTATTATGATCAACCAGAGTATGATGTGTTCTGGGCTATGGTGGTTGATCTCGATGTTCCTATTTATATCCATCCTCGGCCCCCTACAGCTGCAATCAATCGATTCGATTTCGCACATGCGCCATGGCTCTCTGGAAGTCCCCACCAATTTGCTGTAGAGGTATCTAATCATATTGTAGGACTCTGTACAAATGGTGTTTTTGAGTAAGTTTCTGTTTCTATGGTTATAGATACATTATACTAAAATCCTTCAGCCGGTTTCCAGCTCTCAAGATTGTCGTTGGTCACCTTGGAGAACGTATTGTTAGCGACATCTGGAGGATAGAAACAAGTGTGTAAAACATACCTAATTCAATGCCAGTCCTAATATATCTTAGTGCTAGAGTACAAAGTGCCTCTAGGAATGCCCATGAAGCAGAAATTTTCGTGGTACTGGAAGAACAATATTTGGGAGACTACGTCCGGGAATTTCTGGACACCTCTCTTAGACTTTCATAGAAGCATCGTTGGACCAGAACGAATACTATATTCCATCGACTATCCGTTTGTCTCGCTGCACGAAGGCGCGACTTGGGTGGAGACGCTCCAGTATAGCAACAAATCAAAGTTGGATTTTATTCGAAATTACGCTATTGATCTTTTAAATTTAAATGGGTGATCATTTATGCTACACTAAATGCGAAGGAGACTAACGAGTTGGATTCTTAAGATTTCTTTGGACTCTGCAAAATGGTCGATATTGTTGGTGAAGACAATCTAGCTAGATAATACATTAATTGAAATTATTGTCTTTCTCTTTGAATTTTTGGGCTGGTGCATCAACGCCATTGAAATTTTTTTTCACTGTTTGTACTCCATATAGAGACTTCATAAGTCGTGGGAATACAGGGGACCACCCGTAATTACCTGCTATCGCTAAAACGGTAGGGTGGCAAGATAACTACAGAAGCGCCATGGTTGGGCAACGATAGGCTTTGCATCCTGAAATTAATGAGTACCATGCCTAAAATTGGATTTTGGCCTCAAAATGGTGTTTTGTGCTTACAGAGCTCACAGGCGCTACTAGGCAGTTTAACCGGCCATGCGCTGTGTCGACGTGAGGCCGAGTCTTCCGTAGTTTTGTAGGAATGGACCCTGCCATTAATTGTAAAAATTATTGTCTAACTTTTGTTCATGCATGTTGGTGATACCTTTGGGGTGTATCGCATATAACACTCACCCTTTCAGTCCTCTTTGCAGCTTATCTTTTGTTTGAACATGTTATTTCTCCCCAAAATTAATGATTTTGGTGCTGAGAATTTGTCTATGCATGTTGGTTGGTCCTAACATTACTCATGCACACCCATGCTTGTCCACACTAGTTTTCTACCCTAAAAGTTTGTGTCCACATAATAATTGGCTATAGCAGATCCACCCTTTTCCCAACTTTTAGGCAGCCGTGCAATAGATTACTAAGCAGGATTCCGAACATGTCGCTGTGTCTCCTTTCAATGCCATCACGGGTTTCCATTAAGCAAGAAACTACTTGATTTTGTTTGATAATATGCAGTAGGTTGGGGAGGTAAAACAGCAACAAATTTGGTTAGGAACCTTTCGAAGAAGGAAAAGAGAATGTGTATCAATTGAATTTATCTGAGGAACTCTGTGTTTTCAATTTTTGTTAAATAATGACTACAAAAAATTAACCCCGTAGTCAAAAACAATATGTCCCTTAATCATTATGAGCTTCTATTTTTGCCCATTAATGGATATTACTGTAGCCCCAAAGGTATGTCGTCCTGGTTAGAGTCAGTGGTCTTCGGCAACTCAAGGAATTTGTTGAGACGGTCAAGAATTTCGCTAGATGTCTGTGTAGTTGGAGGTTTATGCAAGAGTGATGGTATTTCAGAGAATCTCAAGCATAGCAATTTGTAATATCCCGGGGGCTGATTCAACTCTTGCTTCTTATTCACTTTCTCCGCAACGTCATCCCATGGCGTTTGTTGGTATATCATTTTGAGCAAAGTTGCATTTTCTTCGGAGCATGAATCATCCTGCGAGAGTGGTTGGAGAAGAGTGTTTCTGCTACTATACCACCGTGCTTTGTAGCTACTGGCAGATCGAATCCGCCCCTCTTTCTTATTCATTTCTGTGGTAATATTTTCCCAGTTGATTCCCGAATATATACTCTCCAGCAATTGTCCACTAAAATTGACTATGGCAGGTGAAGAAACCAGTTGTGCTTCGATAAGGCCATTTGATATCGGGGGCAGAATCGGTGACGGCGTTTTGTCTGCAAGACTCTTTCGCTCATTCAGCAGAGGTTTGGCATCCTCTTCCCTGATGATAGCCTCTTGAGCCGATGCAGAAGCCGGTGTAGACTGAAGATGTAAAAACTTGCAACGAGAGATCTAAGCCGTTAACTGACGTTACAACAAGGACCACAGTATCCACTGACCAGATCAAATAGAAAGGGACATTTTGATCCAAAATTTGTATTGGAACGATGAAGGTGATAGCTCAAGTCATCCCGACGGTACACCAGCGTCACCGTGTAAAGATCCAGTAAGAGGGTTAGTTCCTCTGCTTTCTGCAATAATCTGTTTATCACCTGGGTTACAGGTTCATTTTGATATCTCTTCGTAGGAGAGCCGAGCCTGATTAAGGGGTATTTGAACTTCAAGCATATCAGCAGCTACCAAAAGAACAAACTCGGTTACCAACACAGGGGCAGTCAAACACAGCTTCTCTATTTGTTACAAAACCGCATCTACTCTCTTCTTTGAGACTGTATACCACCATTGTGATATCAAGAGGATACACGCTGCTGAGTTCCTCAGCAGCCAAAAAAAGCTCACGTATACGATCATCCATTGTCGCGTTTGAGGATTGAGGATCTGAATGACTGGGTCCCAAGGAATATTAAGCAAGTGGCACGTAAGCTGCTGCGGCCATATTACACCGCTACCCAATCCAAAAATAGATCTGCATGTCTTGACTTAGATTTTCAAGTCAAGCCCCAAATTCAGAGATTAGTGGGGCAATAATAGATGCCCGTATCACATAATAAAGCATTACACCGTTTTGGTTTCTATGAAATCCCGGCAGCCAATCAAGCTGTGTAATAAAGATTAAAATTGAACGCATTGCTATTAAATCCATAACCCGATGCCGCACCAAGAACTACCGCCCGTTACTTGGCACTCCGCTTATTACCCATAAAACCAATATTCGGCAGCATACTGGACAGTAATGATATTTAATGACGTGCAAATCACAGGCCCCAAACCTCCCGCTGTAACAACTCTATATACCTCCCGAACACCTATACTACCTCCGAGATCCTGTAACTTTAACCAATCTACAGCTCCTGTACCTGCCGGCCCTTTGCTCGCTGAAGTTGGAGCCTTGATGTCTGCTACCTTTTTTCCATACAGAATATCTCCTACGGAGAAAAGGTCAAACGTAGGAGTTTCGTTCGCAGAGAAGAAATGATGACCGATAACATGGAAGTCCGTGTGTGGACCTAGAATAAATAAGGAAGAAAGAAGGGGCATATAAACCGCCTCAGCAGGGACGGTATTGAATATATTAGGATGGTTTACAGCAAACTCGGTAGCATCGAAGAGTGTTGCTACTGCTCCCACTGAGACTGGGACAGAGGTCGCGGTGGGACAGGTGTAGTTTTGGGTGCCACGGCCTAGGCAGATATATTTCAAGGTGAGATTTGTTGAGGGAAGCTCTGTTGTGCCTATTGTATTTCATGATTATTTATTTTTTTGATATAAATGTCAGAGTCATGACAACAAACCTCCATTGATAGGAAGAGTAGGTACAGTGCATGGGGCAATAGGAAAGCTATTGTAGCCTCCTCTAGCGCAAACCAGAGCCACGATGGCAATGAACAGTGTAGAGAGGCTATACATTTTAGTATGAGTATAATCATTGAGAGAATGTTAGAGTCTTGACTGAAGATGCTAAAGAAGTTTACGTCCTTGATTCTTATACCGTAGGTAGAGCATTTAAGAATGCAAAGCAGCAGGGAGTAAAATTCCCATTTACCGGAAGTGAAGATAGGTGTAAATTCCGGAGCATGTCATGTTCAGCAAGTGTATATGATATTGTCCCGCTCAGTTTTCTGGGTTTTTTGCTTCTGGTTGTTAATCATCAGCTTCCCCCCCCGGTTAGCGCTTACTTCTTTGTTTTTGTGTGTTACTTATCCTACCAGCATTATTCGCATGCTATGACTCCAGTCAAATTCTATCATGCAGCATGTGCGCCCTTTTAGTTAACATTTCCATGCGTTAGGTTCAGCTGCATTTGATAGCAGGCCCCGGACCTTTGTTTAAAACATATAATACAGCTATTTAATTTGAAATGCAATCCAAGTTGATATCTTTTAATTCCATTTTACTATTTATTATGGCGCCGTCTTTTGTCTCATTTTCGCGTCTTCCTACAGAACTTCGATTACGGATCTGGCAGCTTGCTTCTCTCGATCCGTGTATTATTGCACATGTGTGGAATAATGAAAAATTCAGTTATGAATTTATTCGGCCAATACCGGCAGCCCTTCATGCTTGCTCTGAGTCAAGAGCAGCTATTATTGCACACGCTGCTGCTGACAGGAATGAATTCAAATACCACAGATTGATGGAATCTCGTCCCTTCTATATCTGCTACGGGCTTGACACAATCTATATTCGACGGGAATGTTAGTAACTACTGTGTATTTAGCTAATTTTATTGTTGATCATGTTACAGGTATAATGTCAAGCCTTGAAAGTTTCCGCCTACATCTCCGTGTGCTTGCTATGGACTGGGGAAACCAGCCATACTGGAATGTCATAGCCCCAACTGGTCCCAGATTTCTTCGAACTTCTTTTCCAAATCTTGAAATCTTTTCACTCATATTTGTGGGACATAATCAAATTGACCGAGATCAGCTGCAGCATTCCTGGTTCTTATATGATTGGGACTTGAATGACTACATGGAGGAAACCAAGACACTGGTCTTGAAGCAGTTTAATCTAGAAAAGTCTTATTACCCGCACTGGCATATGCCTCAAGTACGGATTTTTGAGAGAAGGGAATTCTTACAAATGTGAATTATTATCCTGAATTGCAACTTGCGGGAGATATAAGCCGCAAGCAAATCTACCATTGATTTCCTCGCATGGAAACTGACCAATCGCAATGTAAGGTGATACTTTTCCTCAATCTCGGAACTGACCATTTATATGTCACTCCCTCTTATCATGTTCTAGACGCCATTGTCGCGCAGGAGTCATGTAGTTATATAACTGGAGAGATTTATGTTGGTGGCGTTGGCATCGTCTGGGATTTATATGCACGATATCGACTATCATTGATCGATGGAATCTGCATCATCCAGGCATCCCCCGCTCTAGCATGTGCCATTTATGGAACCCTGGCTCATGTCTTGATTGGCTTGCAGGCAAAATCCGATTTCATACAGGCCTTTCTGCACGCCTGACTTGGCGGCCGAGGAATTATTAAATACTGCAAAGCCCTCGCTCAGACAGAGATAATATCCATCGTGGCAAGATATTAGGAATCGTCGGACTTTCGTTATAATTTGATTTTCTTCCCAACCCAACAATGAATAACTACTACTTCAATGGATACCAGGATAACTCAGGGCCCTCTTCCTCTATTCCCAACCAAATTTACGGCAACAGTAACAACTTCGGAAATGGCTCGGGCTCAAACGACTTGAACTCGAATCGCTCGTGCAAACTCAACCGAGAAATGTTCGAATACCTAGAATATTTGAAAGGCATCAATATGCTTTGGGACGATATCACCGATATGTTTACAAATAGATACCAATGGACAATCAAATCCTCCTCTTTGAATATGAAATATAATCGAGCTAGAGATGTATTTACAATTCTTTCCACTACCTCTACTCCTGAAATTAATATTTTATAGATGGTTACAATAGCAGACGCAGTTGAATATCACGACATGGTCGTAGCGCAGCTCACTTCGGTTCCAGACGATGTACTAAGATACGGCTCCTTGATCCGAGCCGAGGGACAATGGAGCGGCATTGTGCAGATCTTGAGGGATGGCGGTAAGCAAATGGTAGACCGAACGGATTGGGATCCAAAAAAATTGAAGGGGCAGTGGACTAAACATGGATCGGGTTGGACAACAGTAGTAGGTGCGGGCGCAGTTGCAGCCATGGAAGACTTGACCGCAGCGAGTATCTATACAACCACTTAAATTGGACCTTAGTCTTTCTCAATTGATTTATTTATCCGCCACTGAAGTATAAGATGTGAGGCTTGTCATGTCCCTGCGTCTGGTGAGGTGGGGAGGGGAAGCGAGGGCCAGGGGTCCGCATCATATTTCAATCACGTTACGTGCTGATCACAACTTCAAACCATCAAAACCAGCTACACTAATACGACAATACCATGTCCGTCCTATCCAAACATCTTCAAAAATAACAGCAGCATGGTTTTTGGATGGTTCTGTGCCCGACAGATCTCCACTGACACTGCACTCAAGTAGACTCGTGCATAATCAATAGTCTCTTTCTGATACTCGCGTTAGTTGAGTCTATGAGATAGGTGCTCAAGACGAGTTTCAGCCCTGGTCGAATGTAACAGCAACTGCATATACACGACAGAAACACGAGCTGAGGGTGTAGTCAAGGGAAAGTGGAAAACCGGGGTAGCCGATAATTCTGAGTAGGACATGGGTGAACCGTACTGTCGGGACAGTTGTCTTTGTCAGAATACTACAGTAATGCAGATTCACTGCGACCCACTTTTATATTGAAATACGCAGTATTATTACAGAAAACACTGCCGGCTAAATTTCTGTCAACGATACCCTTTACGATTTTCCATAGTCTGCCAGGAATATTCAGCTAATCGCGTATCGTGTTCTTTTTACAATTTTGCCTATCTTACTGCTCAACATGAATGAGAGAATTGCGGAAGAAAATTTTACTATTTCGATATGTAGACAAGAAGTAATAGTATTTATCATCTGATCAAAATATCATAGCACTACATGATGGTTTTATTATACAATCTGGAAACAAGTGCTGTCACAATGATAGCCAACTTATACAACTCAAAGCTTGAATCCTGGGCTTTTGGACCAGTCCCAATAGCTCGATTTCCATTTGAGAAAAGCGTCTCCACATTATGTCCTCCCTCAGTAAAATTCGGTTCCGGGAGGCTTTTACATAGGATAAATAATGCCTTGGCCTTGGCCACAGTGACGACTTTATTTCCTGCGCAAGGAATCGATACCTCCCCTTCAACCCATACCTTTCTCGAGTCACGGATGGTAAATGGGAAAGGTCGTGAGGTCCTTACCCCGACGATGAAGAATTCTCCTGGAGGCGATGGTTTTTCGAATTCCACACTCAAGTGTTTGGTTAATGAGTAAAGAGTTGGAGCGCCTCGGTTGCAGTACTCGGCACAGATCTCATCTATCAAAGCTGCGATTATACCGCCGTGGATTAAGTTGGGGTAGCCGGTGTGACAATGATCGAGGCAAAATGTCGAAATCGCCAAAGCGCCGTTTCGTTTGACCCAAATCCGTCGGCCCACATTTAGCATCTCAAGTGTCTTGAGCTCTCGGCCAGTTGAGGTTATCTCCTCGAAGGTGGTATCCGACTCCATACGTGAAATGAAAGAATGTCTCGCCGATGAATGTTTCCACTTTGTCAGCGTCAAAATGCCAGGTTCGAAAGTGCTGGCAGAGAATACCGGGGTCATATTTTGAATCGACATCCTGGCTATGTTAAGCATAGCCCTCGAAGCGAGCCCTAGAAGGCCTCAGTGTTTATTTGTAGAGAAGGATGGGGCGTTTGCCTGTACAGAATAGTAATCTCGACTGTAAAGTGGTTTTCAACAAATTCTGGATGGCAGGCTGAGTATATAGGTAAACGTTTATATGATAAATGCTCATATTGTGCTTACTGGTGCAACGGATGAATTCGCTCGCGATTCATCCTAGTTCATGCACCAGCATGTGATGACCGGTCATTGCGCCGAATGACACAAGTTCGATGGAGTAGGAAGATGGTTGCTCCGCTAAGTCTGCTCACGTTGTCAGCCTAGCACATACGAAATTAGATAGGATGTCACATAGCCCTGCTCGATAATATTTCAGTAGCCCGTCCTTGCTCTCAATGGCGACAATTTGGAAAATAGATTAGAAACATGATTACAGTCGCATGTAAAACCGGCTAGCTCGCTTGATTCACCCCTTGTGAGCGGGCTTGATTTTTACCTGGACAAAGACTCCATACACGGAATGAAAAGAGCAGATAGCTTCAACCAGCGGAAAGATTCTTAATGTATTGAAGTTAGAAATAGAGATTATAAGTTCTGTCGGCCGATGACATAGACACATTTGGATCACAAGCGACCGTGATCGTGATTGCCGCTTTGTGAGATGCGTTATCGCCCTGAAGCCGTTGTTGGGCACAGAAATCTCCGGGACCCGGGTTGTTTCGTATGGCCTCCTTTTCTTCTTCCAGTTTCGTCAAAAATTCGTCAAAACAGAGGTGTATATCAAGTATATCAGGTTGTAGGTGACTTGCTTTCTTCTCATACTCGTTCATCTCGAAATGTATGCTCGAATAAAGTTCATACAGCTTGTCTACCTCAGTCCAAAACGGCAGTTCAATAAGCGGAATGTCCAATGTTGTAGCGGTTTCAGGAGGTAGTCGAAAGTTCATAGCTGCGAGATAATCATCCGCAAGGCTCCTCACGTAGAGTATGTGGCCTTTTAACTTCGAGACCTGATCGGCTAGGCGTGGAAGCATAGTCCCCAACCCAGACTGTCGATTGTGCTCTATCTCCAGGCTCGAACGGGTTTCAGGCAATCTTGTTTCGATGGTCGTTAAAGCGAAGATAGCATCCATGGTCATACAAGCTCGAAGGTAAATCGCTCTGGCGTCTTGTAATTCGTTGCTATAGCTAGCAATCTGTTGGGTATAATTGACAGCACCAAGTTCATGCAAAGGAAGTTGATCTCTCTCTCGCTGAACATCCTTCATGTCGTCGACCATATCTTGGCGTGAAATGGCCCTAGTAGCCATAGGGTTGCTCGATGGGAACGCAGGGGACAGTGGATGTTCGGCATTAATGTCAAGAAACTGAGATTGGTTATTCATCCTAAGAGTCAAAGATTAGTAGTGAATTACAATTCCTGCAACGACTTGGTTTCAAAGGGCTGCTTCATCCGAGTTAGTTTGGCGCAGAGCTCGAGGAGAATGAGCTGAGACTGCAAGTCTCTTAGGAACTGGAATGTTGAGCGAATGTGTAGACATGCGAGGATTGAAGAAGTGAGGTCAAGCATGAAGCGTCACAAATGGATGGAATCGAAAATGGAAAATGGATACAAGCGAAATTGCACTCAAGAATGTATGTCGAAAATGGATGCCAGGAGCCACTACGGAGAAAGAAAATGAAAGCACTAGTCGGTATTATGAAACTTCTCGAGAGCAGTGACCCAACGTCAGAACTAAAAGTCGCTCCGTCAAACAAGAGCCAGAATACATCAAGCGGCAACCGATTTTAGCAGGGGCTATTTCTGGTTGATCCGCAGCAATGAGATGAGTAGCCCAAGTCAGCTATAAATGGCTTGTTGAACAGGCTGAGAATGGCTTATGGATAACACTGGGCGGAGCAAGCTGGCAGGTGGTCGAGAAATGGCTCAGGATCAGAGATGGCGACTTCAGTCCATTCACAAAAGAGTCAGAAATCGCTGATGGATGGCCAAATTTGTGGAAACACTCGGCAATTGCCATGACATCTCATCGCCAACTGCAGGTTAAACTAACAGAAGCAGAGGAGCGTAAGAGACGCCAAGAAAAGTTCAGAAAGAGGAGCAAGAGCCTCTTCAGCAAGACCAGACTTCTCGCCAAAGACACTGATGCCTGGGTTGCACTTATCGTCCGCGATAGAGTGGGCCGTGTGCAATCCTTTAGATCATCAAAAAACTTGTATTGGCCTCCCTCAATCAGAGATCTGATTGTGAGTCGACACCACTTACTATTCATGGTCTTTTGTTAACCAGGACCAGAAAGAAAAAAATCCCTCGGGCTCTCACGAGTTCATCCTAAAGAATTCTGTCTCCGATAGCCAGAAACAAATTGTAGAAGATGAGAGCGATTCCGAAGTAGTGGGTGTGGACTTGGAATCATCTGTCGAGGATATTCGGACAACGGATGCGGCACCTGCAGAAGGCCAATCAGACGTTGTCATGGTGGACCCGAGCTTGGTTGATAATGCAACAGTACCTCAAAACGACACAATCAGAGTAGAGAATCTGGACAGAGATAAGTTCAGTGAGTTTGACGGACCCAAAAGTGACGAGCTTGAGACATTCTATGATACCACTGTCGATGCATTCGGGGAGCCAGACAGCTCCGAATCGTTCAACGCAACCTGCAACTCAGACCGAGAAGTTAGAGAGCCGGACACCAGGACCAGCCACATATCTAGCACACCTCCAGAATACGACAATACCATAGCACACGTACTCGGAGACTCTGAAAATGTGATAGCCGTGGCTGGGGAGCAAGTGGACACGGATGTGCTCAGCACAAAAGAGGGCGCATTCGTGTCCGGATATGACATGATGGACCTAGATATATCAGTCTTGAGCAAGGCAGAAGAGGAGGTCAAAGAATGTGATTCAATGGAAGCGGCTAATGCGCTATTCTCAATGAGCCAGTTTGATGACCCTCGAGGTGTTAGCAGTTGGTTGGTAAATTGGCCGATGGGTGAGGATGTAGGACATGGCGGGGCGCTAAATGTATGGACGGGAGTGGATCCGAGGAAGCTGCTCGAGGGATGGGATTGGGTTTTTCAGGGCAAGTAAGAAACAAGTCTACAGGGTGTTGTTTTGATAATCTCAATTTCTGTTCACCTGTTCCAAGGGTTGATCGAGAAAACGATGTTGTTTAATTAAGCTAAGATTACGTAACCGAACCCCTCGTCAGGTGATCGCGCGGGCGGCAGAGTTGTACGTCGTGTTTGCGTTATTTCAGCTTCATCCCATAAATTTTTCACTCTCTACCTTACCTTTGGGCTTACCTACCTGCTTGTCCATCTGCGGATAATGTGTACCAATTTTAGAATGCACAGCCCAGCTGTTTCCATCCGCGACACCATGGATATCAGAGTACTTAAAGGGTCATCATCTTCTTGGATCAAATCAACCCTCATCTCGCGATGGACCCTTTCACATTGATCTACATCTTTTACATTGCGAAGATTCTTAGCCAGGCTAGCATATGCTTCATCTGGCTTGTCGTCCCATCATCCGCAACGATCACATTCATCGCCGCCTCTGTCGTGACTTTGGCAGCAGTCCCTATCTTCCATGTGATTGTTCACATCTCCTCAGCGAAGCCGCTCTCGAGCCCAACATTCATAGCATATCTCTGCTTCAGGTAGATTCCCCAATCTCGCAATGAATCCTCTGCTAACATGTTCTCAGCCTCGTGCTAGCAATCCTTTGGTACGAACCTACACAGCAACGGCATTTTCACCCTTTCGCCGTCGTTACAGCCCTCGATCTTCTCGCGCTTCTTATCTTCCTCCTCCGGCGGCGAATCGATAACTGGCGCGGCAATCCCATAATGGACATAGAGCAAGAGCAAGTCGGGTCGGAAGGTATCCGTGATGCCTTGGTAACGCCCGAAGATCGGCAACATGTTCCAGTTGGATTAGAGATGTATCCAGCGATACAGAGGCCCCCAATTAGTGCACGGATTACCAGTCTTCAAGGAGGCGGGATGTTGCATAATACCCATCCCGCCTTGAGATCACCTGTATTGCCGATGGTATCTCATACGCCAGAGCCTGGCGAGGGAGATCACGATCAGTTTAGGTAGATTGATTTTGCTCTATTGTGTTTAACTTGCTACCTGTTATTTATTTCTACAATTTGAGTCATCTGAGTGATCATTTTATTCTCCTTCTTACTTGTGAGCCTTACCGGCTCCGATAGCGAGGCTTCATCCACAGTCTCACAAGCGGTGGTGCTTGTTCCAATAACTTGTGCGGCGAAAGTGATGTGCTCTTTTTCTCTTCAGTTGGTAACTCCGCGCAGTCAGGGTACGCCGGGTACACCGGAAGTTCCACCGGTATACTTGTAGAAGGCTGTTCATTGGCATTAACACTCCCGCAAGTGTGATAGTAGTGATGGATCTCGTAGATCATGATTGCGTCCGGCCGTGAGATAGTGTCTAGCCTTTGCTTCCTGATGCACCGACGGCATATACCTTGAGCTGGCTCCCCCCGAGGGTTTTCTGAATGGTAGGTGGAAGACCTTGGCTTGTCACAAGCAATGCACCAGTACCTGACCATACTGCCGGGCTTAGAGCCCCTCACTGAGTCCCAATCTTCATATTTTCTTGATACTTTTGCCATTGCCTATAATTGGGAATGGAACCCTTTTGGTATTAATAAAAGATATGCGAATGCCATAAGTGGCTTTATTCGAAAGTGGCTGATTTTCATTAGGTATAAATATCTCGAACGCAAGTATATTCTAGTTTTCTCTGCTTTCAATTTTCTCTAATTTTGTTACTTTTATTCAAGATGCCGTACTGCAAGCATACACAGTGGCTGGGGCTAGACAAAGATGACGGAGATATCTTTCTTCAAAGTACTGATAGACTCCAAACCCTTCTCGAGGACCTCCCTGATCCAGAAGAACAAAGTCCAAGCCTCTTTGTCTTTATTGGAAACAAATCTAAGGCCATGGCGATAAAAGAATTGGCCAAGACTTTCTCCCCTCCACCAAGGTATATCCAGTACGACGATGAATCAAGCCTGAGGAGTTCAACGAAGTTGGATGGTAAACGAGCACATGGTGAAATACACCTTCATCTCCATGCTCCAAGCGCCTTTAGTTGTAGACCGGTTCTACTTGCCGAAGGAGACTTACCTAGTGTCGAAAAGCCAAGAAAAGCATTGGCTGCCGAAAAGTGTCATGAGATGACGAGCAGCCAACTTAATTGTCGAACTCTGCCTACCCCTACGTTATCCGAATCTGCGGATAAAGTCTACTTCAGGCTTCTCTCCCCCTTCACTGACGTGTTCTGCTTCTTCGCAGGTGATGTCGGCAAATTCAGACCGATTGTCCACCGTTTAGCTCTCTGGCTAGACTTGGGTCAGCCATCGACCCTACCAAAATCAACCCGCCCAAAGGTCTTGATCGTGACCGAACGAGGAGATGATGCTCTGGGCGATGACGAGTCGGATCTAATAACGTTTAAGCAGATGTTAAGTGAGGAGACGACAATGGATATCTCCGAGCAGTTCTCGGACATCCGACTTCTTAGCCTAGTGGCTCGAAAGAAGCTGTCGAATACAGCGCGCCACCGAGAGCTTTTCGAACATCTTCTCAACTTCTCTGATCAGCTACGAGAAGCCAGGATTAATACACAGACCCTATTCTCCGCTCGCCATTTTGCTGCCCTTTTCCAGTACGCATTAAACCATGTGCTTACCGGTTTAGAAGAGCCCTTTGACTTTATTGCCGCGTCAAGAATTGAGAATCCGGTACCACTCGACTTGAGAGACCACCTAGTAGACTTCCTACACAATATAAAAACTTCTTCAAAATTATTAGAATTTGCTATTCCTGTTATCGCTTCTAGCTTGCTACTAGATAGCCACCCGCCAGACATGCATTGTGAGTTATTTATTATTCCAAAGAATTGGCTGATCTTTCTTAGTCTTCAAGCCTTTGGAAGTCTTTCAAACCCTCTACAAAAAAATATGCCATCAGGCGTGTCGATCGGGCGTTCTTGCCCACGATGGGTCAACTCATATCCTCCCATCTGACTTTATCAATTTGCTTGAGGCCGAGTATGTGAGGCAAGTGGAGGCATTTTTTAGGCGCCCTAATCTATCTAGCGCTACATGGCACCAAAAATGTCTTTATGAATTCGTATCCGACTGGTTCACCATGCGTTCAAAGGACACATGTTTGGTATGCATAGGGCAGAGACCTCAGTACGGTCTGCCTTGTGGACATATCATATGCGACGACTGTGTGCGGAGGTTCGGGACTATGACCGACGTGTGGACTTTTGATATTCTTTCCTGCTTCCTTTGTGGACTCGAGACGCCAGGTATCCGCATCCAGGTGAAACCACCAACTGCTTCCACCCGCCTGTTATGTATCGATGGAGGTGGAGCACGAGGAATTATTCCCTTAATATTTCTACGAGCCTTAGAAGAGAAGATCGGACTACCATATCCAGTGCAGGGAAATTTTCATTTTATATTTGGTACGAGCTGTGGTAGGTTGGTCCCAAAAATATTCCTCGTCCACATTATATTGATGTCATTAGGTGGGATTATTGCCCTCGCTCTGGCCAAAGGAATGTCTGTGGAAGATTGTATACATCTCTTTGAACGACTGACCAAACGAGCGTTTGAAATACCCTTTTCATCATACTTCCAAGCAATCTTACTCTCTTTATTTACTGATAGGATCTACCCGGCCCACAATTTAGAACCTACCCTACAAGAGGTCTTTGGTAGTAACCAGAGTATACTTGACTACTCAAGTGCAGTAGCCATGGGTACTAAGGTAGGAATAGTCGCCTCTACAATGAAGCCAGGACCTTTTCTTTTTACAAATTACAATGGAATAGGACACCGACAAGACAAAAAATATGAAAAGTATAACATTTTGCTTGGCGACGCCTTGGTTTGGGAAATGTACGAGGTCTCAGTCTAAGTCGATCTCAACTAATTTATCATAGTGCAAGATGTACCTCTGCAGCGCCAGGGTAAGCCATAGCCACTCAAATATTCAGTATTGTGACTAATACGCAAAGAATCTTTACTCCAAAGAAGATCAAAGGCCTGGGAAAGTTTCAAGATGGAGGCTTGACACACAATAACCCAATCAAGCTCGCCCTGGAAGAAATCAAAGCATCATCCCCCAACGACCCTTCCGCCAAAAGATCTGCTCTCAAGGTGTCCCTAGGCACCGGCAAGACTCCAGACCGTGGCTCTGAGATGTACGGTTCAAACTCCTGGTGGAGGGACCTATGGTTCTTCAGGCTCTGGCGAGCTCTCTGGTCATCTATTGATAGCCAAGAGAATAGCGATGTTTCTCATAGACGCGAACTATATAGTTTTGAGGAAGACATAAGAGGAAAGGATAGGCGAGGTCAATATTATCGATTTAATGTCGAGTTTGACGGCCCGGAGCCGAGGCTGGACGACCCGAGCAAGATGCCTGAAATGAGGCTCCTGGCAGAAGAAGAGGCACTTCATTCGAAGTACGTGAACCAGCTTGCCGATTGCCTCATCGCTGAGATGTTCTTGTTCGAATTAGAGTTGGTGAGCAATCCGAGAAAAGAGAATGGCCGATACTCGTGTATCGGGTATATTTTATGTTGGCACCGAGCCGGTACTCCCCCGTTCGAGAAACTGTTAGCACGGTTGACAAGAGAGTCAGCGAGATTTCTCCTTCGAGGCCGCGCACTTCCAGGTTCTATTCGGGACCGCTCATCTGTTGCCAGAGACGGTAATTTTAGAAAGAGGGTCTGTTTCGATGTCACTACCAAACAAGACTTGGTCTCTCTTCAACTTCGGGAAGAAGGCTCGGAGTCGCATAACATAAGTGGTTCTCCATTCTCCATTGACTGGCTAAAAAAGACACAAGAACTGGGACGGTCGTTTGGTAGACGGGATGGTGTGAAAAGAAAGAACAAGGACGGCAATGAATGTTCACAGAAAAAGCGCCAGCGCCTGTAACCAAGTACATTAATTCTAGATATAAAAAAATGGTATTACATTTCGCTTCCTTAATATCGAGACACTGCATATATTAGCTGCAATGTATCCTACATGTGAAGCGCTCCTCATTATAATTTGCTTAAATGGATGACTTTATTAAAGCCCTAAGTTATTAAAGGTAGCTAGCCTTAAGAGACGGTTAAAGGGAACCGCGCGGCTGGAATGAGGCATAGAGGAAGCTTTAATAGGTGCTTCGCATAGGACACACTAGAACTTAATTGGCTTTAGAAACACATACTCATGCACTTAATGAACACTTTAAGGAAAGTCATTGATTACATGAGAATATTATGAACGAGCAATTATTGGTCCCCAAAACCCAGCGCCTCCTCCAGCAAGATCTCAAGCGGCTTCGACTCAACACACTCAATATTCCATCCTGTCCCCTTATGATTCAAAATTAATATTACATGAAAAAATCCCTTATCATTGCTGCCCTGTAGGTCAACAAGGGTCCTTGGCCAGTCGAGAATTGCCTCTTGTAGAATACCGGTCCAAGTTTTGTTGGATCCCCAGCTTATCTTCACCTTCTGTCTACAGAACATCACTATTTCGCACATCACTAATACATCCATCTCCGAGCCATGGCTCTTGAAGTATCCTTGTAGATGAAGTGGAACTGTATAAGACTTTTTTCTATGGCTTTGTGTGTAGTTTGGGCCGCAATCCGTACGGCTTTCCATGCCTCTTTGTATAAAACGCGACGATGGTCGTCGGTCTCTGCAGGGTGCATGAACCGAAAATGTCTCTCTGCGCCCAAAAAATCGACAAATATTGGATATAGTGACTGCGGGGTTTGTAAATCGGTAGGAATGTAAACGCAGCAGAATTGGGTTGATATTTGGACCGTGCTCTCGTCAACAAGCCATTGTTGATCTACTCCGTCAAATTTTGATTCCTGCAACTTGTAGCGCTACTCATTATCAAATGTTGATTCTTCTCCGATAGTTAAGAAGGTTTGAGGTTCTGGTGTCGAATGAGGGGTTCGAGGAAGGTCGATTTCTAGTCCTTTAGCTAGTTTGCCTAAGCACATTGTCGTAAATCATTTACTTGCCTTGGCTATTAGATTGGTTGGTTTCTGCGAAAGCGTCGGTGATTGCCATTGCTTGAATAGGTAGCTGATTATTAGATCTGCGGGAATCCTTCACGACTCGAATTAGAGTCATTTTCGGGACAATGAAGGGTTGGAAGATGCTTGATGGGAGTAGAGTGGACTCGGGAGGCAGTTGATAAAGAGAGGGTGTGGAAGTTGGAGATAAAACCGTCCTTCAGTAAGGGAAGAAACTTGGGCAAGAGAATGGGGAGGGGAGTATGAAATCCACAGGAAGCTAGAGCAGCGCAAGAGCCTTGATGGGGTATTAGATCTTTCCTGCCGTCTGATCTCCGTCAGCGCTCTAGCCGCTATGCTCCCTCTGAACCAGGACGATTTATGGCGGTAAGTGCGCTGATCGATCCAGCCATAGGGAGTCATGCATCTTACGGGCAGAAATTAGGGTGTCTCAAAAGCTACGGCCAAGCAGTTTTCAAAATCAGGGCGCTGATCGATCGAGCCATAAGGGGTTATGCATATTGCGGATAGAGCTGAGGGTGTCTCAAGTTACGGCCGAGCAAAACTATTGCAAAATCGTTGACAAATGCCCTGCTTATGTGATAGATCATCACGACCTTCCTGTTTTGGGGGAAAGATCTCCTTGTTTGGCTTCCATCTTTCATAAACAGAACCACCCGGATTCCCCAATCATTTTTCCAAACGCCAATTCATTTACAATGAAGGCCATTCTTCTACGGACACTTCTACGGACACAACACCGCAAAGCTTTGCTTCAGCCTTTGCAGCCGGGCGATAAATTTGGGAACCATTATGCTCAAATTGGAGAGCTCTTGTCTCCTGAAAACTACTCTTCGTATTGGCAAGAGCCTTTGGAAGGTACTATGACAGCTGTATCATTTAAGTAGCTATTTGCCGTATATTTAAATCCCAAAATACGGCGCTGGGTGTTAAACCAGACCGAAATGAAATTGCTATTTGCCCTGAACCCAAAACTAAAGAGCAGCTCAGGTATTGAACCTGACCAAAAGAGATACAGCCAGAAATAATCCCCAAATTCTGTTTATGTTGAAAATTGCAAGGTAACCTCTTGCTCGTCACACCAACCAAACTCACCGGCCGGCGTTTTATAAAAATACCTATTAACTCTCCTTTCCAAATATATAGTGCTACCGTTTTCGTCTTCGGTCCCACCTGTCAACGACAGTTGCTTGAACCGGTCGCCTTCATAACACATACTTGACAGTACTTGATTTATTTCTTTTTTGAACCGGCCGCCTCTAGAACGCATACTTGGCGATATTTTTTTCTCTTTTTTTTCAAGCCAGTCGACATCTTTTTATGCAAGATGGCAAGAGAACGATTAACGAAATGGTGTTCGTTAATGATATATAAATCTCGAGAAAACCTCTAAATTTTTCTCATTTATCTTTTCTTGCTGTTCGTTTCTCGTTTCCCGTTTCCCGTTTCCCGTTTACACAGCACCAAGTGGGTAAATCTTCGTGAATTGTAGCCACATCATGCACTCAAAATCTGTTTTGAAATAGTTGAATAAAAGGTTCGAAAAACTCCTCCCTTCCCATGGGCTAAGCTGTGATTAAAAGATGTCTTGCAGGAATACCTCAGACACAGCTGCAGCCCACATCCCATCTGGTTAGCATCCGGTTAACAACCCACCTATCGTGATTCCAGTAGGGGAAGTTAAGAATAGGGCGAGGGGATGGAATATTTCTTGCTTATCAAAGAAACAAATTTCCAAGCTGTGCCTTGCATGTGAACATGTCTCAACTTTTCATTGTAAATTGAAATCGAGGAACCACTTCATCTGAAGCGGAAACGGCCGTTCTCGTCTCAAGACGGCCGAATGCACAAGAAGCCTAAGCACCGTGTTCAACGGAGGTCCACTCGCCAACATGGACTACACTGGAGTCTCTATCAATGATCAGGATCCGAACGTCGCCACAGTATCTAGTGCAGCTAGTATAACTCTACCAACTGACATCCGCAAACTGGTTTAAGGAGGGTGACGGGATGCAGAAAAGCTGGGACGTGTTCACATGCAACTGCTCGCAAATTTATTTTAACTGGAATGAAATTGCTATTTACCCTAAGCCCAAAATCTGGCGTCGGGTATTTTGTTTGCTCTGAAAACCAAGTCCACACTAAGGCCCTGGCTGCAAAGCCTGCGTAAGATAGAACGTAAAAAAGGCCAAGTATACAACTAGTACTGATAATAAAACAGGTTTTTCGATATCATATCCAGATGGTCCCGGCAGAATGGTGACGCAATCTTTCATGACATCTGTTATCTCCTGATCTGAAAAACCATGCCCATGTAGGAAATTCGCCCACTGCTCTCGCTCCTCCTCGGTGGTGGATCGAACACCATTATTCTTGAATTTCTCTGAATTTGGTTAGTATAAAATTAGAAAAGAAGTTATTGAATTTACTTTTGATCACCTTAGCAGGCCCTAATACACAATATCCTAGTGTACTAGCAAGACTGACATCAACCAATTTCTTTACCCGAGCCTGTGCCAGCTCATCATGATTATAATTCGACATTGCTTTGCTTTTGGATTTTGATTTGAGTTTTACTTCTAAGAGATTGATTGGAATAAGGTTTGCAGAGAAGGATGTGGGGAGAGCAGATCTATATATATTTACAAAGCCTAACCATCACATGGAGGTGGCCTGATTACCCCGCTTGTCCGAAATATGCAACGTCTAATCTTTCCTAAATGGGAGAAAGGCTTTACTGCTTTAGATAGCGGTCTGTCTCAGTAAACTTTTCTCAAGCCGAAATCAATATTGTAGCTTTGGGAGATCAGAGTCTGTTTGTTGTCGGGCTCCAAAGAAATGGGGAGACACGACTAGGATGGGTCCACCGCTCTTTCCCTTGCTCGTGATTTTAGCCTTGGTGGGTGTGATTCTCTTTTGGTACTTCAATGTCTACCTCAGGATTGAATGAAACTGTCATAGGCTCTCGACCGCGATTCATTCGGGGAGATAATCATCGCTGGCACTAAGTGGGGTAATTGGGTGACTTATTGGAATATGAAAGAGGAAGGAAGACTGTGGATTTGGTACAAGTATACATTGCGTTCAAACAACAAGACCCTGAATAAACACATTCTTCAACCTAACTTCAGTTTGGTTGTTGGTAACAGCGGTATCATTAAGTAACTATTTGCCGTATATTTAAATCCCAAAATACGGCGCTGGATGTTGAACTAGACCGAAATGAAATTGCTATTTGCCCTGAACCCAAAATTAAAGAGCAGCTCAGGTGTTGAACCCGACCAAAAGAGATACAGCCAGAAATAATCCCCAAATTCTGTTTATGTTGAAAATTGCATAGTAACCTCTTGCTCGTCACACCAACCAAACTCACCGGCCGGCGTTTTATAAAAATACCTATTAACTCTCCTTTCCAAATATATAGTGTTACCGTTTTCGTCTTCGGTCCCATCTGTCAACGACAGTTGCTTGAACCGGTCGTCTTCATGACACATACTTGACAGTACTTGATTTATTTCTTTTTTGACCCGGCCGCCTCTAGAACGCATACTTGGCGATATTTTTTTCTCTTTTTTTCCAAGCCAGTCGTCTATCTCATCCTTCTCTGCCCATGCCAGCTGCTCTGCAAATTTGGAGTCAATTTTCAGGTCAGGACTGATGCCTACATTTCTGAACATTAATTTCTCTGAGACCGAGGTATTTTATCTTACCATAGCCTGAAATTAGGATAAAACCTGTCCTGTTAATGGCTTTTTCTATCTCCTTCACTTTTTCCACTGCCGTTCCTGCTTCTTTTTTCTCAATTGCGTATTTCTTCATAATATACTCTCGAATTTCTATTGCTTGCCGAGCACCATCTACGTTCTCATTCATTCCAGCAACCAGAGGCTTGAGTCCCGCATAATAAAAAAATATGCTGAGCGCCACGAGTGGACCGTACGCAGCCGGGTTCAATGTCGCCATAATGCAGATTTCAAAGTGGATGTTTTTTAAGTGTAAGAGTATTGATGGAGAGTGGACGGGAAATGGAGGTAGGTAAATACTCCAGTTTTCAAAGAGACGAGTTGGAATGTGGCACTGTGAGTGAGATGCCTGCCCATGTGGTTAATTGGCAGAAGTCGCCCGATTCAGGTGCACTGCTTATCCATTATAGCCCCTGTCTATTGTCGTGGCTCCAATGAATTCGGGAGACAACTATGCCGCCCATACTTTCTAGTACTCGACGAGAATCATGGCTTGCCCGCTGTCGTAGCTGCATTGAACAGACCTGAAGGCAATCAGGCGGCCTAACATCTTCCGTATCTCGGTGATTTTATCCCTAACTTCGTATGTTAGGGTAGGAGAAATGGGGAGCTGTAAACTGGGCCCATGGGAGCGGCATTCACTGCGCTATACAGATTATTAATTGGGGCTCAAATTGATTTAACCAATACACCAGCAGCACTTAGAACGCTGTAAATAAAGAGCAATCAGTTACATGGAAGAGAGTCAGTTAAAGCCTTTCTGGGCAGGATCTCTTCAAGTGGCTTTAGCCCAACACACTCAATGTCCCATCCGGCCCCCTTCAAAATAATCCTGTAGGTCAATACGAGCCCTTGACCTGTCAAGAATTGCCTCCCTCAAAACACCGGTCTATGTCTCGTTGTACCCCCGCTTTATAACCACCTTCTGCCCGAGCATGGCCACTATGTTATATCTTTCCAACATATCTATCTCCGAGCCATGGGTATTCCAGGATCCGTTCAGGTGAAGAGGACGACTATCTAATTCTATTTCTATGCCTTTGTCTTTGTGTAAATCGTGAGCAGCTATCCGCACGGTTTTCCATGTCTCCCAAAACGCAATATGGCGATGGTTCTTATTCTGCCGAGTACATGATCCTGATATATCTTTCTGCGCTCTGGATGTAATGACGGCGGCGTTTTTAAATCAGTGAGAATGTAAATGCAGCAGAATTCGATTGATGCTTAGAGCATGCTTTCTCAATATGCCAATATCCATTTATCTCTTCAATCTCTGATTCATGCAAGTTGTAACGCCAATTGCCATGGAAGGTAGTAGGTTTTGTTGTCGATTGGGTGAGTAGAGGAAGGTTGTTTACTTGTCTTTTAGCTGGTTTACCGGAACATATTGGTGTGAATCATATACTTGCCTTGGCGATCAAGTGGGTTAGGTTCAGAGATCTTCTGCCAAAAGTGGTGTCTGTTCTCCTATCGCTCAATGGGAAGGGAGGCTCCGTTTTAGCTGAAATTGAGGCATTTCGGAGGAGTGGAGGGTTGGAAGACTCTTGATGAAGAAGGGATGGAGGGCGGCAACAGGAAAGTGATGAAAGACGGTTGTGAAAGTTGGAGGCAAAACTGACTTTCAGTGATGCAAGAAACTTAGGCAAGAGGATGGGGAGTATGAAATCCAAAGAAGCCGGAGCAAATGCAAAAGGGGGATTGACGGGGCAGTGAATCCTCCCTGCCGTCTGACATCCGGCTGGCATACTTCCTAAAAAAGAGGGGAATTTGTGGCGCCAAGGGCGCTGATCGATCCAGCCATAGGGGGTTATGCATATCGCGGGCAGAGCTCAAGCTACGGCCGAGCAAACTATTGCAAAATCGTTGGCAAATGCTCTGCTTATGTGATAGATCATCACGACCTTCCTTTTTCTTTTTTGAGAGATCTCCTTGTTTGGCTTCCCCCTTTCATAAACAGAACCATGGCATCAAGTCAACTTCAAACCCGGATCCCCCAATCATATTTCCAAACGCCAATTCATTTACAATGAAAGCCATTCTTCTACGGACACTTCTACGGACACAACACCGCAAAGTTCCGCTGCAAATGCTGAACCCGGGCGATAGATTTTGGTACCATTATGCTGAAATTAGAGGGCTTATGTCTCCTAAAAACAACTCTTCGTATTGGGGAGGGCCTTTAGAAGGTGTTGCTGGAGAGTACAGAGGAATTCATCCATGGTTTTCCCGCATAGTGGATAAAATGAAAGTAGGTGAACTCAGCATATGGACATCGGAAGTTGAATCCCTCCACGAAGCTATATAGTAAGTTTTCTCTCTCTTGAAGCAACAAAAGTTAACCGATTAGTTTTTTTGAAATAGTCCAAGACCAAACTGTCTTCGATGCCTGTCTACCTCAAGATCAAAAGGACGATATTCAGAAGCTGCTTTCGTCAGATGCTCTCGACAGCAGCTCATTCGCGGAGGTACTTGATTACAGCCTGTACGTCGCGGGTACTAGGTGGGTGAATGTGGAAGGCTATACAGTTCAGAGTCACAAGGCACTTTCGACAAGAAGATCAGACACAAGGGAAGCTGCGAAGAGGAGTGTGTACATGCTTCTTGATCTTTTTGATGGGATCAAACATTCTCATTTGGTGACTTATTGTCATATGGTGAAGAAAGGCGTATGTAAGATTGAGTACAGGGAAGAAAGGCTAGATTTTCTTACAGTTGATGAAACGGGACATATATCATACGTTCAATTAAAGTAACAAGAACCCAAATAAACAATAAACAGCCTTTGCAGTCTGCTGCTTCTGCCACTTCAATCATTTATTTTAGGCATCAAAACCCTAGTATCTACGTTCATACCGCTGACTTGGATCGTGCTACAATTGTCAATTAGTACAAATTATTGTATAGATGAATCCACACTTACAGGAGACATGTTTTCCATATACACCCGTCTGAAGCATTACGGTTGAATATGCCATTAAGAAAAGGTGCCTTAATATTCTCTTTCACTCGAAAACCTGCCCCCTTTGCCTCTTTAATGAGTCTCAGAATCTCTTTCGAGAGCCAATCCTCAGAATCCCATCTATTATCAGTCACTGTGATGTTGCGGTCTGCCTTTATTAGGACGCGGCCCGTCAAGGCGGGTATTGAACCCCCCAAGGTTGGTGTTGGATCCTCCAAGGTGGGTATTGGACCAGTCAATCGTATTTCTGATTCCATCCATATCAACGAAAGAGGTTGTCCATAGAAGGTAAGATATATTTGAACTTCTTGATCTTGTGAATCGATAATCGTCTGGTTGTTGTCAATCACGGTCTCCTCGATTGATGGCCCTTCACGATTTTTAGTATCAGAGAGCAGTGTCATAAGGTCAGAATAAAACAGTTATACCTGCCCAGAAAACATACCATATACACAAACTATACGAGCTTCTTTGCATAAGCCACAAGGCTTGTTGTGATCGCAATTTTTTTCAAATTTGGAACAAGCTTCACAACTTGACGCACTTTGTGTTGGAGGTATGGTACTGCACGGTTGATCGATAGACTGAAAGGTTGGAGTTATCATCCTGGAAAAGAACTGATCAAAATGTTGCAAGTTATGGACCGCCATAACTGAGGAAACTGGCAGATGCAGGACTCTTCAGTATTCTTGGGGGAGTGGTATCTTTTTGCTCGGGAAATCGGAACGGCTGGGTTTCCTGCCATCCAGCCTCCTAATCGACGATCCAATTTACTCTGGAACATGGGGCACAGAGGCACAAAACTTTTGGTGGCAAGGGTCATGAGACCGTCAAGGTCGTATCGTTTCCATACTGCTGGTAGCTAGGACACCAAGCCTACCTTTTTACTACTTAACTGGTTAAAACATCAGATGCCAATCAAACTTTTTCCTTCCAAATCATCATAGATAAAATAGGAATGGAAGGATATCTTTTATTTTCAATATATTATCCAGACCGCAGAAAACTGCAGCCAGGAGATGTTTTTCAATATCATTTTCTATCGCTCGTGCCTGGTGAAACCTCCGAGATGTGCGATGCTACATGGGGCCGGGAATCGTACTCTAGCCGTCCCCTTGTAGGAAAAATAGGCGCTCATTCAACGCCTGATCTATTCAAGGGAATGACTGTTGGACAAAAGTCAATATGGAGGTATAATAGAAGTACACAGAGTACATATTTGGTGTGAGTCAGGAACTTTCTGTAGTTTTATCAATGCGATGCCTAACTGGTTTAGTTTTTTACATATTACAGCAGCCCGAGGCGTTTCTATGGTAGCAGAGATGGATGAAGAGTACAAGGAATTTTTTGAGCCAGCTGTTGCCTTTGGGAAAAAGAAGGTGCACGAAGGGGGCGCTGAAAAACTCGAACAGTGGAGAGAATATACGTTGTTTCTGGCCAGTCTCCTGTGGCTCCAAGAGACAAGGTGGAAACCGACTCCTTCTGTACATTATCAATATGCAACGCAGTTTGCGAGTCGATGTTTGCATCAGCTGAAAATGAGATTCGGGGCCTTAGAGGTTCACCGTGGTAATTATCCATGCAAATAGAACTCACATCACAACTGTATAAGTTTGAAAAAACAACCCCTTGTTGGACGTTGCTGCATGCGTTGAGTGAGTGTAACCGAAGTCGTTTGTGATTGCTGGTTGACAGCTCAGCTATCTTCGCGTGAACAATCGAGCCGGGTCGGGTCACAGCCGTCGTGCCGTGACGTGGCACCCGCGTCAGTGTCATGTCTCACTTAGCGCCGATTTTCACGCCCCGAGGATTTCCGAATGGTCCACACTAATCTCTGGTTTGGGTTAGTTGTCCACTTTTCATCCAGGCGCATTTTAGTTGTCCAATTTTCATCCACGCGCATCACAGTTTTGATTTCACCTAATTCTTCCAAAAATGTTGTCCAGCCATATAGACACGGGCGGTGGGGCTGGCAAGAAGGCTGGCAGCAGGACGGGGATGGCTGGTAATGATTTGGCAGCTGAGCAGAAGGCTGCTCTGCTGGGGGCCGCTAAACAGCTGGAAATGGGCAAATTCCCTTCTCTTAGGGGGAGGATGACCTTGCGGGAACGTTTTGCGCTCGCCTTCGCAGCGGACCTCCCACCAACTCCCGGCGAATATAACAAAAGCCGTCGGAACAAATTTGCCCGTGAGAAGTATTTACGAGCTCTGTCAAAAGGTTCTCGATTTTTTATTCTCTTTTTGGTATGCTGGCCACCACGACCGTGCCTCGAATCTTCATCCGACCATCTGTTCCAGGACCCCACAGAATATCAATTTTCCCTTGACCCAAACAAACTTGATACGTTTGATCAGTGGGCGAAAGAGGATAACTATTCGCAGGCATTCATTTATCAACAATTTATTCAATTTTTCCGATCTCCTTCCTGTGAGCCAGCCGATTTAGAAGTTGTGAGGAAACTTATCAAGCTGAGGGGACTGGAGGAAACTCCTAAGGCGGTCGAGATTTTGACAACATTGTTCCCAGACCGTATGTATATCCTATTTTTTAAAAAGCAGAGATTGACATATTATTACAGGCCCGCCGAATTCCCCCGACCTGACGCAGCTCGGAGACGGATGCGAGGGACATCAGACACAGAGCGCACATGAGTCAACAACACAAGTTGAAGCGATATACGATTTTCGAACTTTGGCAGGCGCAACAGGTAACAATATAGCATTACCTTCCAACTCAAGCCTCAGCAGCCGAACAAATTTGCCTCTTACAGAAGCTAGTGCCGGAGTTATTCTAGCGTCGATTAAAGAAGGTCTGCTTGAGGAAGGACAGTCAAGGAAACGAAATCATATTGAGCTAGAGACACAAGACAACCTGGATCACTCTAATCCGGGTAACGAGAAGAGAGGTGAGAAAAGCGCTAAAGATATACCAATTCCTACTAATATTTTCCAAATAGAAATGAAATATATGTACACAAATGCACCTGCTAGCTACATATCAAAAATGCCTGAGCCGTTTAAATCAGCTATCCAGGAGAGCCGGCTTTGGAAGTGGGAAAGAAGCCAAGGATTAGAGACGACAGGATGTTGGCCAATCTTATTCCCAAGAGCTCTTGGACAGGACGTCTCTTTTACTATCTGGTGTGGCAATCGTCCAGCTTACTACTTAACACAATTCTTTGAGTCACAACTTGAGATAGAGATGCCCTCCCTAAGTGTATAGGAAGTATACACTAGCCTGCTGAATATAGACAGTATAATTCGCAGGAATCTCATATCTTTCATATTCCGTTGTAGGGTTCCCACTATCCCTCCTATCCACCAAGGGTAGGGAATCTTCTGTGGCGTCATTATATATCCCAAGATAGAAGCCTAAGAAGTATAGCGTTCTTGGGTATTGGACTGCTTCAAACACATGAATTTTGATGTCTTTTTCTTCCTTTCCAGCAAGAGCGATATCGCCTATCTATATAAATATATAGTTAGCTACAAGTATATTAAAAGATAGTCAAATAAGAAGAATAGAATATCTAACCGCCATAATCAACACACCTCTATAATAGGCGGAAAGGTGCGCGGTCCAAGGGATGAATGAACAATATTCGTTGAAGCCTAATCGTAGGGCCTAACCGTGTAAGGCGATAGCGACCAGGCTGTGGAATAAGAACCACAGACCCTAATAATTTTAATAGGTTTATATTATGTGTTATTATAGAGCTATCTTACGCCTTGTGATAATATACTCGGTGCTGCGCAAGTTGTGCTGTCGAAAAAAAAATTTGGTGTTCGGAGCGCAAAAGCCGATCGGGCTGGGCTCCACCTTAGCCTTGGTAAAGAGGAGAGGCTCAACTAGCTACCATGTGACGTAGCCGGGCAAAGACGGAGCCGAAGGAATCGAGCTTCACTGTTACCAAGATGGAAGAAAATTAAATTATTACACCTTTACCCTAATTTAAAGGAGGACGCATCTATTCTCAGGGCTCTGCCATTTCAGCCTTGCAGGCAGCGAAAGTTTTGCCTCACCGTAGCCTCGTAGTAACAGGGTCCGTTCTCGGGCGTACATGAGGCGCCGCTGGCTGGCCCATGTTACAGTAGGTATGACATGCTTTTGGGCATGCCGGCGATCAACCACTCGCAGAAGCGTAGGGTATCGGAAATATGCTTCGACTAATCCAGTTAAGGTTGAATTTCAATGTTACGAATGTATTCTAAGTATAACTATCCAAAAAGATTGCAGGATTGCTCAACAATCCTGTCAATTATATATCACAAACGGTATAAGGACCTCATATTCAAGTTCCACCACGCACAGAAATTACTAAACCAATCGCTGGAAACGACACGACAGAGTACAGTATTACAAGCTTTCACAACCAAGCAAAACAGGGAGAAAGAGGCGAAAACCCACCCCTCGATCTCAAACCAAGTTAGCAGTGTGTTTGTATAGGCTTCATGATAATATCTTACGCTATTGACTACAAAAAAACCAGTGTTGGGGTTCTCAAAGCACATTGCTCCCCAAATTATGCCTGCTATACCAGCAGCTCCAGGCAGAAACGACGAAAGAGCGTAGGCCTTTTCTCCTGTCTCGTATGGCACTAGGCGGAAGAATGCCCTGCTCGGAGAGGAGTCAATGTCGTTGAAGGAATTAGCCTCGGGAGTATTTGTGGCCTCGGGAGTATTTGTGGCCTTTTGAGCGCGAAACCAAAGCATAGACTCTGCAGACCTCTCTGGAAATAGCAGTACGTGGCAATACGTATGGAGACAGCAGAGATAGAGCCATCCGACGGCATTAATTCGAAGGGTAAGGAAACCTATGTGGAATAAGGTACGAGATGGAAAGGCGGATCTTAAAAAGTCAGTGTGCATGCAGAAGTAAATGGAAATTCTTACCCGGCGATCTGAATGATAAATGCAGTAGGGACAGATGCTTGGAAAATCAAAGCACAAATTGCATGCCTTCTCCACCTTTTCTCTTGCTCAGAGTAATTTTGACAGTCTGACCTGTAAAAAGTTTCCAGATAGTACTTTCGAAGCTTCTCAAACTAATATTAGTTAGTAGGCTTACTCACTGTTAAGTCTGGACTATTACCTGGCGAAGATAAACAATTCCACCACTTAGCGGCTGTAGTAACAGAACAAGTAAGACTAAATCGTTTGTAGGTAAGATAAAATTGATACATGCCACAAAGGCTGCGATAATTGATACTGATGCCGAAACCCCCGAATAAAAAGAAATCAGAGAAAAATCGCGTTTCATATAGGTTTGAATAAGGCTGATGGAAGCTTCAAAGAAGGTGAGCAATGAAAAAAATATATAAATTGAATATATGTCCGAATTTCCGTTCGCAAGTTGGAGCTGATCTACAGCCATGATGAAAGATGGATCTGTCGATTTGTGGTTCTGTTGAATTTGTGTGTAAGTTCGGGGGCCTTGCAGTAAAAGAGTTCTTCGATCTTGAAGAATAGCTTCAAGAATCAAGGGCGATCCAGAGTACTGCTCCAAGGACAAACAAGGCGGAGGAAGGATGCTATCCCTAGTCATAGCATTGATTTTAATTCGTGCTTTCAAGACAATAGCCGCCTCTTCCTGCAGTGCGGTGATAGTGCGATAGTGGCGCAAGCTACATCAGCGGCATTCATTCCTAATGGATCGTTGGCCGTTTGGACAATCTGTGGCAACTAGACATTAGTAAAGTGGACAATTTGTGGACAACTAGGACTATTTAGTAAAGTGGACAATTTCTGGACAACTAGGACTATTTAGTAAAGTGGACAATTTGTGGACAACTAAAACGCATGGGCCGTCACTTAGCGGTAAAGTCCCGCCCTTATACGGATCTTTTCAGCCAATTAGATATTCCAAAAAACGGCATCGGCGATTTGATTTGGTACAAGTATTCCGGGGAAATATTGTAAGTTGGTACAGTCTATCTAGAAACGTAGTTTTCATTACGATGAATAAGAAAGTATAATTGGGAAAATACGAGATAGAATTGAAACAGTCACACTGAGCTAACCTGCAGCTTCGTAGGTGATATTGTTATGTGCTTCGGGTTGGCTTCCTTTCTCAGATCGCGTGGCTTTTGGGGTGTCTGGTCACTGTTTTGCCAAATTCAAAAACTCAATGCAACTTCATACTCCGCTTTATTCGCTGAAAAATTTATCATGCGGCCACTTTGAAGCGATCGGCGTCGGAAGGGTTCGGAGGAGTTTTCTGAGATCTACAACCAGATACAAGAAACAACCCCCAACTCATCCCAGCTTGGCAATGTGCCTACTTTCCCGCTACGCGCAACAAGTGCCTCTTTTCTTTGTATAATTCCCACAAATGATTGATTAGGTTTGCAGGCCCAAAAGGAATCCATATGGTCCAGTGGTAGAGTGTCCGGCGTCATCATAGTTACTGCCAGGCCGCCATAAACGCAGTTAGTCTAAGACAGCATGGCGTTCTACGAGTGTAAGGGTATATAAAGGGAGTGTGCAGAAATGAGGCAACTCCAATTTCACTCACCGAATCTTTGATATGCAAACCATAGCAGATCTAGGCAGTCATTCAACCGCCCTACTTTCCCTTTCCCAATTTCTCCACCTTTGGGCAGCTAACATGCATGCACCTTCAAGTGCACAGGTAAGTCTGCAGATGATAACTTTGACTTTCCAGCATACTAACCTGCATGGTCAGCCAGCAACAACGCCATACGCTACCTTCGACGTCACGACTAATGAAATTGCCTTCTACGATTTCCCTGCTGTCGATGACACTTTCCACGATATCTCGATTCCCTTAAACGGCGCCGAGTCACCATCATGGGAAGAATTTGGTCAATCGATTCTCCGTGACTCAAATGATCCCAGTGACATTATACTTGTCTGCTCGTTTATTCCATTTCAAGATGAAAATACACCGCTCCAACTGTTAGCGAATCGGCATCTAGATTTGCTCAATGATCTTCTAAGTCTCGTTGGAAGCAAGCTTCCAGCGACCAATGGCTTAGAGGCAGCGAGAAAGATTCTTGAGTTGTCAGGCCCAAAGCCCTCACGATTGTCTTGGGCTTTGGGTAAAATCCACGAAAAATTACCTATATTCGATGACAACTACGTAGCAGTGATGATAGACACACATTTCAACACCGCACTTAGAAGACTCTCCCCCAGCTCTTTTGTGAGATTGGCACTTGGCACACCAGACCAGCATATTTCAGCGTTTTGCAGGGATCTACGCGCGTATGGAAATATTTTCTCTAAATATTTTCAAAACTCGAAGTCAGAGAGGAGAAAGGAAGCAATTGCGAAGGTGAGTCTCCCCTAGGTTATGAAATAACTTGTTAAACTTCTTGGTAGAAACTACTAAACCCTTTGGCACATTTCCTGTTTGACAATAAAGTCTCGGTCAAAAATGATTTAAGTTATTTTTCTGATATTTTTTCTTTCCTACTCATTCCACTTGCAGCCAAATTAAATTCAGAGGGCCCATATAGGCGACGTCTCAGGCAAGTTGGATATATGGCTGAAATATACAAGTATAAAGCTTCTTTTGCTGTCACCAAATGGGATTGGTATAACTTATTCCCAACGGAATTGAACTTCTTGGAATCGGTCGAATTTTTCCCGGCCTACCGCCTAGCGGAGAAAATAACAGATGATTATAGGGCCACCTATATATCCACTCCTCTGAACCAATATCATAATGCTGAAAGCCATGGCTTTAAAAGCCTTTGCGAAATGGACTTGCTCTTGTCGGAAGAGGTACAAGCGTGTGTTGCAGTAGAAAGTAGCTTGGATGAATATTTTAAGAACCTTGTAGAGGTACAGTTATATCCGATGACAACGTAAGTATAACGCTGACACAAGTTAAAATAGAGACTTGTTTTTTTAGGTAACATTTATGCTGCATCTGCTGTGGGCTTTGGTCTTTCGCAAAAGGGCTTTCAACTACCAGACTCATGGAAAGTCTGGAATATGGCTTGTCCGGTGCATCAATTTGCTGGCTGCCCATGGGAAGATCTGGATCATACGGTAGGATGTACTTATATACTGCCAAGTTCTCGAATCCGGGCCCGCTTCTTAGCTACGGCGCATAAAATGAATTTAGGAGCAAAAGAAAGAATTGACCATGACCACGAAGATGGCCGTGAGAGTCGTGAAGAAAAGAGAGCAGAAGGAGATTGCAAGACTGGAGATGAAGAAGAGGAAGTAGAAAGAGCGAAAGGGGAAAGTAATCATGAGACTGGCGGCGGAAAGGTTGGACAGCGAATTGTGTTGTTACTACAGGACATTGTTCATACGTATTTTCCTTGTATTTAGCCGATCATATCACCTGTGTTCTACTACGACTCAAATGCAGCAAAGTGGGATATCTGATCTGTGATCTTTGATCTCTCGTCTGTTTACAACATTAGGGGAAACTGGCATCTTGAGTTTCAAACAAAACAAGAGTATATATTTCTGAAAGTTTTCTTTTCTTTTTCGCCGGGAGCCATGTCAGCACCGTAGCTCTTGCTTGTCATCTACTAGCAGTTCAGGTGAGCTGAATTTGTGATATCTCACATCTTGCAGATTTTGTTGCAGATCGCCATGCGCAATAACCTCAATGGCACAAAACTGGCTTGTTGATTCAAACTGTCTGGCAGATCGATCTTTTGTTGCAAGTCGAGTTGGTTTCCCAAAATTTCCCCGATAGGATTATGGGAGATGTGCAGGCATTCTTAGAGCACGCCTTCAAATTTAGTGTACCCTTGAACAAGGCGGAGCCAGTCACCTCACCGACTTCATATCCGGGCTTGACTAGGAAAGAAGCCCGTAAATGTGCAGGCAGCGACTACCATGCATCTAGACCGTATTATTATTACGTGTAGGCCATATGGCCAGACACTCCCGGTCAGAAACCGGCTGGGCGAGTGACTAACAGCTCCAGGCTGTGCGTAAGCAAGAAAAAAGAAGCTCAGTTGTGATTATTTCAAGACCACCCTCCATTTTACCACTTGCTGAAAAATGTGAAATGCCACCTCTGTATACTCTGGGCTACTTGACTTCTCTGCTTTGGGGGTTTGACCCCATTCTTGATTCTGCGACCTACATCCGCAGCCCCAGACCGGGGTGAAGATTGTTGACTCTCGCTTCGGTCCAGCAATAATTTGGTATCATGCCTTCGGGTCAAAGCTGACTGTTCGGCACTGTACTCAAACATTTGCCCGGGCTAAAGGGAACTAATTCAAATGCAAAAATAAATTAGGTCTAATCCAACGCCTCCTTCTCTAACCAGTAACTGCTGTCCATTTCCCCCTCACACTACAGTAAAATATCGACGATCAGCACTATCTCTTATGGCAGATGATCAGTAGATAAAAAAATACACGATGCAATGTGGACGGATGGGCAATGAATTGATAAGGGTAAATCCAAAGATGTGGGCAACAGAAAATTCTGGACGACCCAGACCGAGCATTTCTGCATTAGCCATGCCCCCAGTGAGTCTTCATTACAGTGATATTCCTGCGAAACCCTTGCAATACTTGAGCCGGCAGCCTTCCAGCGAAGCTACTAGTTGACAAGAATCTACGCCTCCTTCCAATCAAGTGCTGTACTCAATATCACAAGGATGCTGTGCAACATTGATTTTCAGAAGTGGAAAGCGCGGATTCCTGGCTCTCACTGCATACGCACCATCTTCAACTTGCTTCTTCCTGGAACTTTACGTACTATTGCGGGCAGTTTGTTTGAAATCTGAGGCAATTTTTATTGACTGCACAGTATGGGCAGCACCGATATTACTTACAAAATTATTCATAAATCCTGTCCTCAAGCGAGGACAAAAAGGGGCTAAGCGAGTGTATTTGTTCTTAGTCAAATCTTAATCGACAGGACAAAGGTGCCAGATTACAGTAACCTAAACGTAAAAATATTCATGCGGATTTCAAATCTGACAGTCTTGGAATGATAAGTTTCAAGAAGATCAAGTTGCGCGCATAAGAGGCGTGGGGTGGGGTAATGGCTTGTCCTACGGCCTACGATCGGTGTACCCTGGTCTCATCAGCACACTTCACCCAGTACCTTCCATTTTTCATCTCGTTAGTTTAACGCATTGTATGGTTTTCTGGGCTTGATTGGATTGAAACGAGGCCATCCGCACGGGGTTATCCACGGCCTGCATATATATGAACTATTTGTGCACTGAGGGGCACAGTCAGAATTTGCAAAAGCTACTTATATAGCACCCTGAAAATTACTCGGCTCCACACAGCTCTCTTTATTTCATAACATTTTCGAATATATCAGCAACATGTCATCAGACCACACAGAGGCTCCTACAGCAGCTAAAGACCTTCAAAGAGCCTTGGAGGGCTTCGAACCTACTATTCATCAACAAACTGAGTACGCCAACCTCCAGTTTTTGCTCGATATTTCCCGCCAACTTAAATATCTTGCGACTGCAAAGACTCTTAATAATTCTGCGAAGCAACTTATAGAAGCGACCGCTCAACATGTTTCACAAGTCTTGCCTTCCTTTTTAAGGGATCTCCTCGAACTTGGCCCACACACTCCGCCAGATGAACTGGAATCGCGATTCAAAAACCCGCTGGTATTGAAACCAAAAGGGATCAATTGTGCATATAGTAGAGGCTTTCACCAGTTTGACCTTGGGCGAAACCTCTTGAAGTTCATATACCTGGTCGCACAGCATCCATTAATCGGAAAAGAAGAAGAAGAAGCAATTGGTACATCGTCTTGGATGATTAACAAGACATATAAAAGCGTTTGCCAAGAAGCGCAAGGCATGTTGAAGAACCTCAGTGATCGGCTAAATAGAGGATCAGACTCCGAATCTGACGATGACTCCTGCTCTGGAGATGATAACGACTTCGAACATGTCGATTTAAATACCGAAACTTGCGTCTCAAAAAAGTCGAGATCTTTTCTTTCACCCCCCCTTCTGTCGACACCACGGCTTTCTTGCCTGCCAGTAGCTCGACCTTATACGCCAATTCTTGGCCATACATTCAGCCTCTTAGATCGACCTTACACCTACAACGGCTCTGTGCCGACTCGTCAGAAGACACCTTTCAATAGCTCCCTGTTCAACCTTGAGGCGGCCTTCGCAGCTCTGAATTCTAATATGGCTTTCAAATATACATTCAAACCTGTCGAACTTGGTGATACGATCATGAAAATCTCTCCTGAGATTGTGCTTATGGAGGAGGGCGTCTGGTCTAAATTGGGCAAGATTCAACAGAGAGAAGTAACTCAAGGGAATATCACTATAAATTCGATTGTGGATCCGGGGGAGGCTTCCTTGTCCAAACTAGACAACAATCGCCAGCAGCAAGCACGCGCAGAGCGCCAGCGGTTAAACTACCATGATCCTTGTTCAGAGCTTTTTATTTGGTGTCTAATCTCGGTCAAGGACAATGAAACTGACGGCTTTGAAGCAATCTTCTACAGGCGAATCTGGAGAGATATTACACTAGATTTGTATACTGCGGCCATCAATCCCAATCTTCCTCCTCGGGGTGGTATACCTCCCCCACCGCCTCCTGGGTACTACAGGAACTGTTCTATGCACAAGGGCAACCAGCCTTACATCTACCCTGAGGTAACCACCATCCCTTCTTTGCCAAAATTTTCAGGCAAAGAGGAAAGAATAGGCAAGTTACTTGAGAAATATCTACTACCAGAGCATGTGTCACAAAGCAATGGAGTACTCAAGTCGGGATAATTTGGACGTTTGGCTTTGAAGGGAGGAAAAGAAAATTGGTCTGACAATGTGCCTGTGCGGCAATTCATGTTTTTCTTTAACAGCTTTAGTTTACTCCTTGTTTTTCACACAATTCCATTGTCTCCGTAAATTAAAATCATGTGTGCCTACTCACCTTCAGTGTGCCTTTACTAAAATAAGTTGTTCGGGAGATTCTTTGTAAAGCCTCTAGCGTAATAACACCTCCCACTTCCGTGTACCAAGTTCCGAGAAAGCTCTTTGATTTAAGGAGGAACAGACTCCTTCCTTCCAAAGGCATAGCAGAAGAGTAATAGCACCAAAATCCCACAAGGAAGCCAGGTCGTCACAGATGCTTTCATAAAGTCTCTAACATTCAGGCTTTAGACACCCCTTGCCTTCAATTTTAATTAGATGATAATATCGAAAACTGTCTTTTCAATATGCCTTTATTATTTGAATCTGTTTTCTCGTAGGGAGGGGGGCATCATTGGACGCAGCAAACTGTCTGCGGGATTTATCGATCTGGGTAGTTAAGTTGACTTTGCCGCTCTAAGAAGACAAACAGCGGTCAGGCGGCCCTCTACCGGAGATATTGTCTTGGATGCGGGGCGCTCAATGTTGGCAACAGATAAACGCCGCCCTTTCATTAACCTGATTTTGAAAATTCTTGCTTCCTGCAGGTCGGGTCGGAGCCATGAGCAACAATCGTGTCTACTCTACTTAATGCAAGGCTCTGGTAAAGAGAGAAATTAATTCCCATTTCTAATCTATCCAATTATTAATCCGCAGTCGGTCTCTGGAAAGCCCCAGCTCTTCAATGCCACTATGTGAATAGAAATTATAGTTTATAAGAATATGAAAATCTTGCCGCTCTCACTTTGCAAGCAATAAGAGATGCCAAGGCACTCACTTCGCCGGTAGAGTTTGCGGTTCCGGGTCTGGGATTGCCGAAGGCTGTGTCGAAGGCTGCTCGTGCAGCTAGGTGCTTGTACAAGTAGAGTTGCATTCCCATATGCTGTATAACTGTGATAGCGAAGACCTCTCTGCATAATATTCGTACCTTATATGCGGCCTTCTGTTTACAGAATTTCTTTTACTATTCCGAATATGTCTGCTACCTTTTGCAGAAATCAAGGCTCTTATGTAGGCCGCTTGGTTTTTTTTATAATACCAACGCCATTTCGAAGCCATTTCTAGCTGTGTTGAATTCGCTATGTGGATCAAATGCCCAGTTCTGCTGCATCTCAATCATACCTGCAGCCTTCTCAAAGCACTTTTTGGAGAGAATTATGTGAGACTAATTTGTTTTCTTGGCAAAATGGGCGATTCTCTAAAGGGCCTTCGGCATCAATTACGCCTCCTTACTGTGTGCGGTATAGAATGTCAGCATGATGTTTAATCAGCCAGTTTCAAATGATCTATTGCTGCAGAAATAGGGGGATCATATGCGAAAAATGTATAGGAAATCTTAAGCCCAGTTATGCAGTTGGGCTAATGCATCTAAAGTTCCTACTCTCTATGCATCTACGCGTATTCACTAACAAATTAGTAATGGCTCGAATTGCGCTGTCCAGATGCAAACAAACTTTCCTAGTCACCGCTACTTCGATCAAACACCGCATAAGCATTTATTATATATATCCTCAGCACTTTGCCTTTTAAAATACGCATAAGCCTCCAGCTACAACACATTTGATCTCGCGTGACCCACACTGGGGTATTTACATTCCCCCGCGCGTAGCCTCTCTTCCATAGAATCAACCACTTTACCTACCTTCATGGTTGCTCTCCTGTGGTATTCACATACACTGATATTTGACTAACCGGTAAGGTAATCAATTAGTCTTTGCTAGTACTGTATTAACAAATTTTCTAGTAAAATGTGCTGGAACAAAGTTTACGCGTTCGAAGGATGCTCACACGACGGCGTGATAATTGTGTTCTGCCAAAGGCAGTGCCCTCCGCCTTGGCCCGTCGTGAATGGAGGCAGCTCAAGTGACATCTGCCCTAAATGCAAACTTATAACACCTCCGGACAGCGATTCCTGGCAGCGATTCCGGACAGGTATTAATTCGTTGGATAGTAATGGATATCATTTTGAGGTGATACAGGGGCTGGCAGTTTCGTACCTTGCGGTAGGGTTTAATGTGGCCGAGATCGGTATATGTTCCGCGCTCGGTAGGGTTATATATTTGTTCCGCTCTCGGTACTCGTCTAGAACGTCAATCAAATATATTCTGCATAGTATACATACATAATTCTTTATCCCGTACGCAGCATGTTACAACCCCTTGCGGAAACATGTCAAGCTGAGCAGCGCGGAGTATCTATAGTTCTAATCAAGTCAACTGTGCCTTTTGATGATCAGTATAATTATTTCGTCGTCGGGCTTTCGCAGAAAACCCAAAGGAATCTGATGAAGGCAGCCGGCCAAGAGCATTCTCTGGATCAGCCCTTCCTTGCATGGAATCTCGTTGGCCAAATACTCTCAACTGCACTTTTTGCTCAACCAGATCGTTTAGATTTGAAGTCATTGATGGAATTACGAAGAAAGGATTATTTACTCTTTGAGAAGAGAGGTTCAACGGCAACGGCCACAGCTATCCATGAAACAATCGCCGAGGTAATAATTGGCAAACAGGTAAATAGTATAACATGGGAGGGTTCCTTAAAACCAGCGAGCGAGGCGGTTGAAGGTCTCGTTCGCCAAGGTATGTATATATCCTTGGTGATTATTAGGAGAATCCTTTTTGACTGGGTTTTAGTATTAAGAAGTCTCGAGCAAGGTCCTAAGGATTGCACGACGCGAGCCGAGAAAGTAGCAGGGGGGGTCAATAAAGGGATCTACGAGGTAGAGGAAAACATGAGCTCGAGCAGCACAAGCTTCTACACGAAGGTCTCCAAAAGACAGAAACTCTGCCTGCTCCTCCTCCTCTGCTTCTCCTTATGGCTCGCCTCGGAGCTGTTGAATAGGTGCGGTGACACGAGTGGCGCGGGCGTTATGTTGGGCAAGGGCTAAGATAGGCAAAAAGAGAGAGACCGGTTTTAAGGGATCCTCTCAATGGTAGGGTTACCGACAGGATAAAGAATGGGAACTCTACTGTAGTCATGGCTTGGAGGAGTGATAATAATACAATTACCAATCATCTTTTGCATATTTACTTGTAGCCATCAAAGCTTCCACATCTATGCACAATAAACTGAAGGGACTGATACTCAGGCAAACCCGGACAAGAGTCTTGAGCAAGGAAAATCGCGAAGAATGGGAAAGAGAAAAAAATGAGGGGTAAAGGAAGCCCACAGGGTGGAACGCCGCTCCCTCTTATTCCTGCGGCCATGAGTCACAGGAATTGTGTGCCTGGGTTTGAAAATTATATATTAAGTCTTATTACAATTATATTTCTTGTGGATAGGGTTTTGGCGGCCTGGGGCGACCCAACACAATTTTCTCCCGGAATCCATTATTTTATTTTAAGATTTTGAAGTGGTTTCTAATTCAAGACAGCTAGAAGAGTGATTTGGGTTAAATTTGGCTTTGAAAGGACAGGCTGTTCCTTGTTATTATGATAAACCAAGCGGTCTACGTCTCGAGAGCCTCATTTTCTACTAAAAGTAACATGGGTCTGTAGATAGAAGGCTGCATATTGGGTCCCAATATTATGCACAGATTTCCTTGTTATCACAGATAAATAGCATATTTGAATGTAACTCTACTTCTACAAGCGCCTAGCTGCACGAGCAGCCTTTGGCACGGCCTTCGGCAAGCCTCGATCCGGACCCATAGGCTCTATCAGCGAGGTGAGTGCCGTGGCATCTTTATTGCACAAAATCATAACTGCTAGATTTTAATCGTCATCTACAAACTATAATTTCTACTTACATAGTGGCATTAAAGATTCAAAAGGCTAGATTTTTCCAGAGGTAGAAACTACCGGTTGATAATTGGTTAGATTACAAGTAAATAGGAATTATTTTCTCTCTTCACTAGAGCCTTGCGTTGAGTAGAGTAGATATGAATGCAGCCTATAGTTCCGGACCGATCTGCAGGAAGCAATGAATTTTCAAAATCGGGTTAATGAAAGGGCCAGCGCATTTGCGGCATTTTATCTATTGCCCACATTGAGCACCCCGCATTCATGACAAGAAATATTATTCTCCACAACTCTAATAGGTAGGAGAGTGGGAGCCCCCGGACCCGAGGCGTACAGACAAATGTCCTTGTTGCCCGATATGCCCGATGGAGAAGGAAATAAAGTGCGTTAACAAGAACAATTTTGAGGTACCCAACTAACCAGATAGAATGTTAGCATGATATTTAATTAGCTAGTTTCAAATGATCTATTGCTGCAGAAGTAGGGGGGATCCTATGCGTAAAACGTGGAGGGACTTCCCTATTCCGTAAATACGAGCAGCTGCATGCCAGTGTAAGGTATACGCAAAAAAGACTTTTCAATTGGGTGATATGCGACTGGATCACAAAAACAGTTCATGTGCTGTGCCACAGGAAGGAAGAGCCAAAGTAATCTGAAAGGCTAGAATTTTCCAGAGGCAGAAACTACGGATTGATAATTGCCTCCTCCTTACTGTGTGCCAAAGCTCCGAGAAGGGTATTGTAATTCAGATAATGTAGCCTCACTTAGAATTCTAGTATGATGTTCAGACGATCTGTTTTAAATCAGGTCACAAGCTCTTCACTGGTGATCAACAGCTGCAGAAAATCTTCGCAGTAGACAAAACGGCTGTAGAGGCGGATGTTGGAGAAAAAAGAGAGCCTAAGTTACTCAGAGCGGCTCCAAAGAGTCAGACGTAGATTACCTCCAAGGCTCCAAAACCGAAATACACGCCGGTAACGGTGTGTGCCACCTACACGACTCTCGTGGGGGGTTGATTAGGTTATTTATTAACATTTCAGAAGTACCTTGTATAGGACTGGATTTTTAAATGGCGAAGTTTTTATTCAATTAAGACATTTACCCTACTGTTGATAGACTATTGCTGAATTCCGCTCTCTTTCGTTATATTATAGTCTTATAATATTCATCATCATAGAATCCACCCTCACAGGTTTCATTATCATAATCCTCATCCTGATAAGCATCATCCTCATAAGCTTCATCCTTATAAGCTTCATCGTCATAGCTCTCAGCTAGTTCAAGATCGTTCGAAACTACCCCGTTAGATGAAACATCGCCACCTGATGAGAGCTTACTATCGGATATACCATCATCGTCAAATATCTGCTCATAAGCCGAGGGGCTATAACTAAGTGAGATATCCTCAGACGAAAAGTTTTCATTCAACCAAATACCATCGTTGTCATCCTCTTTATCGTACTCTTCGGCATGGTTTGATTTCTTTTCGTCGCCAGGCAATTCCACAAGAGGGACAGGAATATAATAGTGGCCATCAGAACCTGTGCATAGATTGCCGAATTTTATCCATTCGCGACCTAGCAGAAGATATTGTAATTCAGAAACCACGATGGCATTGATCGCTGTGTTCTGGCCTGCCAACTGAACACTCAAACGGCAGTATTGGTTGGCCCGAACAAGGCAATTGGCAATTTTTATTTCCCAATAACTACCAGAATAAAAAATCGGTTTGATTTGCATAGCTATCGACCGGGGTATAATGTTAATGGGACAGCTGGGGTCAATCTGAACGCGATTAAGGTACATCTCACTGCCATCGCTACTTAGTATCACGGCTGTTGTATAGAAACTGTGGCTTTTGTCATCCACAGCCGGGATCCTATCTCGTAGATTGTGCTGGAGAAGTGCTTGGGGGGTTTCCATGATCTCGTATGGTAGATTAACGGATACAGTGGGTGGAGCATTAATAACAGAAGCCATACTTGGGCGGTGGAAGGTCGTTTAAGTTTCTAATATTAAAGATAACCGTATATAGTACCTATTCCCACATTGTTCTTATAGTACCGCGATGCGATAGCTTTCTTTCACTTCCGTGGTATCTTTTGGCTTACGAGAAATAGGGTAATGGTTGGAAGTTGGCTCATTCAGACTTCAACACCCTCTAGCCCTCCAAAATTGGCTCTTGATGGCTTCAGAATATATTACTGTCACTTATGGCGTCACCTCTTTTCATTTCAACGTAGCAACCCCTCAATCTATCTCCCATTATATTGACTGTCTTTATGGCCCTTGTTTTTTACGTACGCCAATGCTATACTTAGAGCTTGTATTAAAGGTCTAAAATGTGTCTTTATTTCTTCCACGACTGTATTTCTGTTACATTTGACGATGTTGACTTGCAAGGTTTCACCGAGCTATGTGAGTTTTGACGAACTCCTTTCGAGCATGAACTACCCTGACATTTATTTCCTCCTGCCAAGATTCGCTGCCGAGCGTTGGAGAGTCTCGCATTTTATTTCTCTACTCCATCAATTTTTTGCATGTCTCTTTTGCCCTGTTGAATTAGTCTAGCTGATTAAATGATAGGCGCTGGCATTGTCTTACACCTTGGCTTTCTGAATGGCATGGCTTCCATCCCAATCAAACTGCCCCGTTTTCACATTGACTGGCACATCTACCTCCTTCATTTTCATATCTCCTAAACCATGTCGTTTCTAGATTCCAGATTGCATTATAAATTTGTGAGTCCTTAGGCATTCCTTCGCCGAAGATGCCTTAGCTTTTGAGAACAATATCAGCGGCTGTTGTGTCAAACTGCTCATGCGTGAGTTAATTTCAACAAGAAAGTGGAAGTCGAAGCTTGACAAGCCGATTTGTATTGAAAGGGGGCCCCGGAACAGTTAGCAGCTGCTTTAAACACAAATAAAAATTAATCACTTGCTTGGTCTGTCATACTCGCCGTTGCACGGTGAACAGATTTGGTTCCAGAGATTAGGTCAATCATATCAATGGGAATTGAGTTCAAGCTCTTCCCGGCAACAAATAAAATCTATCTAAGTTAATCCGAAAATTGATGACAATAAGCGGTGGTGGTGACTGCATCGATACGCGATTGGCTTCCGAGAGGCACCACTGGTGTCATGCAGCAGGTTTAGCGCTGGGGCTGCACGACCTAGTTTTTACCTCACTACCCCGATCAAGGGCCCGAAAATGAAACGCTATTCTATTTAGTGATATTCAATGCCTGGATAAGTTAGTAGTTTACTTCCGCGGAGGTCACGCCAACTGGTGAATTAGTTTCAACATCACATGACCACGCCAAAAACTCCTCATTCCCAATATTGCCGTTGCAGGCTGCAAAATTGGCTGCTTGGAGGAAAGGCCAGGCACGTCACAACCTATTTCATCCATTTCCGGCTCCAATATACTCTGTAAATAAAAGTAGATTGCTTCGTTGCGGGAGTATTCCAGTAAACCCTTTCCATTATGTCCACCTCACCGAAAAACAACTCCTGTTTGGCCGACTCAAGTATTTCCGACTTTTCACTTGAAAATTCTCCCCAAATTGAGATTCCCAAGACCCCCCGCCGCATAGCATCATCTCCTTCCCTTCGCAGTCAAGTCCGTGAATATCATTTATTTCATCATACCGAGGCCAGAAACCCAACATCTCAACCTTTGTTGATAAACGATTGGATAAAGATGAAAATCGAAGTACCCAACATATATTTGAGTATAATATATACAAATATGCTTGCTAGTCTATTCACCTGGCTACTTCTTGCCGGCTTTATAGTACTCCCTGTAACGTTCACTTCGTTGCGTAGTTCTCGTACAGTTAATAGCCTAGGAAAGGCCGGAAAGGCGGTATTTAGTGTATTCCAGAACGTTCCTTTTGTATGGTTAGCAGGAGTATGCTTTGTTCTTGGGATGACCGGTTTGTTGTGGGTCTGGTGGGAGAACCGGAGAAATTATATCTGGTTAACAGATCGAGTTTTTTTGTAAGTCTCCTCTACATCTACCCAGATCTGAATTAACAAGAGTAGACCTGTCCTCTTAAATTCTCTCGTTGGCTTGGTCACGACGTTGATTAACGTGTACACAACCCAAGGCGGACACTGGTCTGTCACAGTTGTTATCACTGCAGCAGTAACGGCGACGACAACACTTACGTCAGTCGTGCTGTTTTTGCTATATACGCTTTGGACCAAACCAGCATGGGATAAATACTGCGTAATGAATAGAGACTATGTAACTAGAGGGTAGCAGGAAAGATAGCAAAGATAAAGTTCTAGAGATAAGAGCGATTATTATATCTTCATTATAGATAAAGGGCGCAATAACAAATTGTGGATATCGCCAACGAGACAAATTGTGATTTTACAACTTCTTAGATTACTTTAATGTCGATGCCTAGCAAATCACTGAAACCCTGCGCTATCTTGTATGATGTATATGATTCATGATTCTTAGAACGGATGTATGGATAAAACCTTAACGTCTGTCCCTGCGTAGCGAGACGCACCCCGTAATGAGACAAATTGTGGGTACTTCGAATTCAAGCGGCTCTAAATCTGCGAGTATATTAAAATTCCAATATATTTTTATTCTAGGCGCGTTATATGCCTCTCCTGAACACTCCTAACTGATTAATTCCGAAAATTTTAATCGCGTCGTCGCTACCTATCTGACTTAGAAAGAGCCTCTTATTATAGTATAATAGAACCCTTTGACCCACGATAGTACCGTTAAGCTCTTTTCGCCTTTTGTACTTTATAAAACAATAAGATATAAATCTACAAGTTTTATCACAATGCTAAAAGTTAATCTCAGTGTTATAGCGGCCAGAGCGCGCTATATCAGACGCTGTCGCCACATAGGCTAATACCTCCTCCAGTCAGTGGTAGTGTGGTTATAGCAACCTTGGTAAAATTCTAATAAATTTTGTAGCTACTAAACTGGCTGCGACGTTTGTGGCTGCGCATACCTTGCCGGTAAATCCCTATTTCCCGATCTTTTCTGATTAAGGTACAGCAAAAAGTAGGCCCTGTGCGGAGCAAACAAAATCGGCCGTCTTAGTCCTAGGGAATTGCTTTAGTCTTCCGACTCTTTACTCCCGGCTTTTACTTCTTCTTCGCTTTGCACTCTGCCTAGGACAAACTGCTTTGAATTTTAGCCAAAGCCTCCGAAGGGAATCCGCTCCGTTGTAGTATTGCTAACGAGTTTTAAAGATAACCTTATAGATAACTGAGTTCGTAAAGGTCGAAAGACTGCTAAGAGAAGCCCAGTACCACCAGCACGCAGAACAATGACTTACCGTTAAGACTAGGTCAGGATAGTAACAACATAGCCAACGGCGACGGGCACGGCAATAAGAGGCAACACTTCCCAAGACACAGAATAAAGGATCGACGGTAGCGAGCACAATAGCAAAGAAAGGTATAACTAACCGTATTGAAAACTAACGAAGATTTATATTAACTCTATTGTATAGCAACAAGTCTCGAAGCTGGCCAGAACTTGCCTCAAACGACGACCAGCTATCGACTCTACTAAATCATTAAACAAAGCCGCGAGGAGCAGGCAACCCTAACAAGCTGTGTATCTCTATCAAAGAAGTTAATATACTCAAGAGCAGACTCGAACAGTACTATATTTAATTCTTAATAACCCTATCTCGTTTCCGGAGCTGTAGGGGTAACTTTAGTCTATTAGCCCCGTAACCTTCGAGTATACTAACAACTTCCCTGTAACTATTTTTATTTTACATCATGTGACAGCCACTAATTTGTGAACGTATTCTCGTGACGCCATTAGACTACCCTCTTGCCTCCTAGAGGACTGCACTTACATGAATGGCTTGGACAATTACTTCGCTTGGTTGTAGATCCCGCTGTTTAGGTCTCAGAACCTTTGCATGGGCGTCCTTTAACATCTTTACACTTCTCTGTTGTTGTGTCTGTTACGGTACAATCTGAGGTACATGGTGCTTTAGCGTACTTGGTGGTGGTAGTATAGTGAAAGCACATTGTAGAGACTTGTGCGTCTATATGAGATTTGAACGAGGTAGATATTATAGCTCGGAAAGAATTCGTCGTCCTGAGGAGGAAGCAGGGCTATCATGAGTGCAGCTGTTGCTTTAAACCTCTAAATCCTACCACTTTGGCCTGGATTTATAAGTTGGTCTGAAGGAGCAACTGGAGTGAAAAGAAATAGTAATACGTCAGATGGGGGTCCTGATGTGCTGGCAAACCTATGCAGACTTCGGAGGCAGGCACTGCATATGGCGAATCGACCAGGCAGAGATAGTATGTTTGATATCGAGTTCGAGAATATTAAGTAACCCTCTTGTCCCCACCTCAGATTCAATCCCCCATCCCTCCTCTGCCTCTAACTTGATCCCCCGATCCGTATCCACACCTCCTCATCCGGGCTCCCTTTCGATGTGAGATTACAACCCTGAGCTTCTTATGAATTCGTCGTAGCCACAGTACGCGGCGACAGCTTTTCTGCATCATGTGCTTACAAAAGATCCTTAAAGAAGGAAGTTTTTTGACACGGTGGGTTTCTCGCCATGCAGGTATGGACGTTAAATATAGAGAACTGTCTCTTAAAAACTTTTCAAAGGAACTTGTTCTATTCTAGTAAATAACCGTATGTAATAATCACTTCTTTTTCTTGCTCTTTTATGTATTATAGAAAATCAGTCAACAATATACCCCTACCAAATACAATAAGCCTCCGTCCCATACATTGGTGATCCGTCCTCACTAATGCTTGGGTCACATCCTACCAAAATACCTCCACAAACACCAATAGGGTTATTTAGCGCATACGGCTGCGGACAGACCACGCACTTAAGTGTCGAAGCCGTCACACATGACAATCCCGGACTCGGCCCACTATTATATGTACAATTAGTTTTCCCATCGACGTCAAATCCTCTTAATGTAGGGATAGCGCTAGGTATTAGTAAAGTTGAAGCAACACTAGTCATAAGAGCGCTTTCAGGTGTGCAACCCGGATAGGAATATGAGGTAGTTGTTTGGAGCACGTTGTCAATAGGGTAGATTTCCCACTGGTTCCCGCAGCTTTCTTCATTTCTGGGACAAACGGTATAGGCTGCTATTACTATACCCGTTGAAGGCAATAGAGGCGGCTGGTGCGTCATTGTAGGCAATAGCTGCTTCGTTGCTGTAGCAAGTGCGGTTATAATACTTGTAGAAGCTATAACTATAGAAGTACTAGTAATATTCGGGAAATACAAAGTCATAAAATCGGAAGTGGTAGTGCAATCGGAACTATATGCGTAGGTAAAAAGCCCGTCCTCTACAACCCTAGACGCGGCAGTAAATGACCAGTGTGGGCCACCACTTCCATAGTTTACTACTAATTGGGATTGAGATCCAAGTGATGTTACGTTCGCGCAGGAATCTCGGACACAGGACCAAGACCAGGGAAATTCGGTCACAGGTACCTCGGCATTTGAATTCGATATAACGGAGGTAAGTAGAGTGATAGAAGGTTCGGCTGTTGGTGTGCACATTAATGACCCGCTGTATAAGAGGTAGCCTGTAAATTCGAGAAGGAGCTGTTCCCATTCTAAGATCAGATTATTAGAAGCGGTGCTACTTTGTTCAGTAGATGTTTTGTTAGTCGAGAGGCGGAAGTTAGCGCGAAAATCTACTACGCAATTTGTTTCAGTGATAGTAATGATACTACTACGAGCTGCAACGTAGGTGGTAGGCAGCAAGCAAAGTAGAACAACGTGTAAAAGCATAGTGCTTAGATATTCTTAGTAATAGTAAAGAAAGTCAACAACGTAGAAGGCTATAGGCCATTAATAGAGAAGAGGACAAGGGACACGGTGGATTCTAGTCCTCTAATATTTATATTAACATAGAGCCAATTTTCACATCAGCCACCGATCTCTATACTTAGCCCCCCGAGTCCAGAAGGAAATCAATATCTGACTGCGTGCGGTTACCAACATGTGTGGTTGATCTCATCTAATCTATTCCTTCCCTTCACCCAACCGTAACCATCCTGATTATCTAATTATCTAAACAGCCTGCAGGTCGAGGAGGGAGTTAACTCGAGGACAGAGTCTAAGTCGAGGAAGGAGTTGAAGAGGAGTTGACCGTAACCGGCGCCTCAGGCACAAGTCATGGCCTGCGCAGACTAATACAGATGGACGGTGCGAACGCTAGAATTTAAACGAGTGTTTGTCTTAACCCTTCTTTTTGCAAGGTTTTGACCGAATTATACCACCTTATGCAGCATTCAGTTGCGGCGCTACGATCGCTGACACGGGCTGACTCTGGCGGGGAGAAAGAGGAAGGAAGGTTTGATGGGCCAGGATAGTTGGGGTGAACCGCCAATTCTGCCCTCGCTCTGCTAGCAGCGGTACCATGGAGGACAACCTGCGGCCAGGGGGTGCCCAGCCACAGGTGTCCGCAAGTGGAGCCCGCTTAAAAGAGTTGACTAAAAAATAGCGACACGCAATTCGCCTTTTACTGTACGAATAAATGATATATTTGCGATCTAGTACAATTTAATCCAGGTTCAGCGTCCGGGCGATAATATTGAAAGTTTTCAAAGTGGGGCTTGTAGATTTTATGCTAAGCCAGAAGAGACATCTATACTAGCACCCTTTGGAAGCTAGCTTCTTACATACTGTACAGCAGGAAGCCAGACCGGTGTCACACTTAACTATCTCTGCTTTAAACTTTCAGACCCATGATAAATCTGCACCAGAGTCATTATGGCCTAGCTAAAGCCTCTTCGAGCCTCTGAGCGCCGAAAGTGGATTATTGCTTGAGGGCTGAGAGTTTCTTCTTTGTCAAATATTTATAACCTCAAATTAGTAATATTGCCAGGTCAACACTACAGTACAACGGTTGACTTACAGCAGCTTATTCAAAAATGGACAATTGCTCTTGTGAGAAATGGAACTTTGCAGAGGTTTTACTAGAGGATCAAGAGCAGCCAACAGAATTCTACCATATTAGTGCTACTGAGTAGGTACATTATAGCACTATAGACAAAATCATCGCTGATAAATGTATAGACATTATGTCATAGCCGCCGGCGAAGACAATTATCTACGCGTTTGGTCACGGCAAACTCAGAGTGCTAACCTGTTCCGATTATTAATGCCTGCTGATATATTTGCTATCGGTATTTCATCGAATCCACCACGGATATATGTCTCTACTGTAAATCAACTACAAGTGTTCAAGATAGAAGTGGAAGCAAAAAGTTGCTGTGTTTTACAAGGAGTTCGAGAGGTTGAGAAGATACGAATTCAACACGGCCTAGTAATCTTGTGTTCAACAACTCGCATCGTTGGATTCAGGTTAAAAGAAGAGGTCTCGACATGGATTCCAGAGTTCCAAATTGATAGACAAATTGAGAGACAGCAGAAAATATCGACTAGTATCCTCGACGGCATACTAGTTCACGGAACCAAACTTCTCATACTCAGCATAGAGAAAAAATATAACGAGTTAGTATTGGAAGATGTCCTTGGTTGGGAAATATTCGACTATAAGGATCTGGCCGCAGACTTTGCCAAGACAAAAAATGCTATAAAATTCCAGCCTAGACGTTATTGGTCCGCACGATCACTCCCATTTTATAGCTTAGGCGACGTATTAGATATCTCAAGCGACGGACTCTGCTTAGTCTCATCATTCCGCTCAGACGTTTGGATTATTGATTTGATGAAAGAAGGAGATAATCCTATGTCAGGATTAATTGGGACTGGTTATGATAACGAATCGACTGGCTACGGTTGTTTTCTACGATCTTGTGATTCTGAAAACCATCCAGCAACCTTCATCTTTTGTAAGGGCGGGGAAAAGTACCTAGAGTGGGATGTAGCCCAACAGGAACCAGATTTGAGAAATGAACTAAACCACCGCGTTATTTCAAGGTGGCAATCTCGTCAAATTGATCGCCAGAACAATGCTGTCTACCCATCTTGCTATCACTGTTCTTCAGGAATTGCATTTATTTGGAATAGCAAGGGACTAGGGTTCCAAGGTAAAACGGTTTCAGCAGTAATATTGTTAGACTATGTGGAGCAAAGAGGAAACTGCCGACTGTATAGAAGATCGAAGCATGTCGATGGTTATTATCAATTGAACAAATAATAGGTAATTTACGCGAGCGGGAAGGAAGCTTTAATTACACTGTTTAGCTTATTAACTTACTTTACTGTCTACTTCTGCATCCCGAGACGCACTATGTCACGAAACAGATTTAACGTCCATCCCTACGTAACGAGACGCACCCCGTGACGAGACGAACCGATGGATTTGGAATCATAACTTTTTTCTTAGCAAGCGTATGAGGTTATTACTTATACACTAGTTTCTTTACCTATTTCCCTTCAATGAGACCACCTTGCCTTAGAAAAACGGCTTTGGTTGATGATGTTGTCGATTGTTTTAATCACGCTACTAATCGCCGCTTTGGCTGTTACCCCCTGCTTAAGCGCGACTATTCAAGTCTTTTCAAAATTCGGAGCACTTAGGGAAAGGTTCTATAACGAAATAATATGGCATCCAGTGTTAAGGCAATTTAGAAAGGGTTAAGATATAGTCCGGGAGTTTCGCCGTTGCGAGGAGAGTGGCGACCTGTTTCAGTGTGCATTAGCCGAGATAGAATTTACTATATTCACGCCTGAATTCGCTATATTCTTCTCAGCCATGAATCTCAGGCATCATCACGTGCGCTAGTGCCAGCGAGCTGAACGCCGTCTTCTTCACTAAACCATCGCGACGGCAGGGTAAATATGGACAGTCAAGTACTAGCGTAAGGCGTGCCTATCTCATACCGTGCTTTGCAGTTGCACATGCACGGATCACTTGGCGTAGTTCAGATAGATTGTAAATTCAGAAATGATAGAAATATAATAAAACACAATGATAATAAAGACTGTTGCAAAAAGGACTGGAGAGTCGTTTTTCAGGAAGTCGGATATAATTAGTGTTCGTAGTCATTAACCCCCTACTTATCCCTACTCATCCCTACTCATCCTTACTCATCCCTACTCATCCCTACTTGTCCCTACTCGTCCCAACTCTCCTACTCATTCAGCATCCTGTAAGAACAAAATCTGCCTTTCTTCCCCTGTACCAGATAGATTGCTCTCGTCTTCACTCTCTCGTTGTAGCCAAGCTATTTTACCTATGACGGGACATCCCAACGGTGAAATTGTAGTGACATTTGAAATGCTCTTGGAAGGATTGGTTCTGACCCGTTTCTCCACATGGACATAAGATGTTCTTCGACTCTGGATTTTTGAGGAACTTATTCCACATTTTGATCGCTTTCCTCGACCAAGCAAGATTTCCACCTGCCCATTCCTCGATACGATCGAATGACTTAACCCATGAGTCAATTCCCAATAGTGCCCGATTATTGTCTAGGGCAAGCTCGACAGATGTGAGGAATCGGTCAAAATACACATTTTGGTAACGTCGGCCGTCAACGCGATCGAGACCAGCAGAGAGGAGTGCAGAATATGTTTTCGCTGAGGTTGGGGTGATGAAGTCGATAGTAATCAGAAAGCCACCTTTTCTCGTTAACAACCAATGCATAGAGCCTAAAGGGATATGAATCGCATGTGAGGATGTCACATTAGTAATAAGACCTCCTTCCAGATATCTGCCAATTCTTGCGAGCTTCTCTTTTTGACCCTCTGCCTTTTGTAACATATCGAGGTTATGTTTCGTTCCTGGAAATAGTAGACCGAGCTTCTCCGATCCAAGAGGTAAAGAGAGACCTTCACCAGGATCTAGAAATGATTAGCAATTAGAAATACGTAAAAATTTTGACTGGGAAAAGAACCACCGTACCAATGTGCAGATCTGTCTTGCAGTATGTTGGAGTGAGAAGCAATTGTTGATTGCCTTCTTCGAAAGGTTCAATGAAAACGCTCATTTCTTCAGGGGTCCTAAAGATAGAGTTGGGAAGAACTTTGGGGAGGTTGAATCCGACGAGTGAGACGGGCATTGCAGGGTCAGGCGACCACAACTGTGCGAGGGCGATATTGGGATCCACTTTCCAATCTACCTCGCCTCGACAGAATGCGGTGCAAAAGACTTTTGAATTTGATTTGGACTCTGTAATCATGCTAATGGTAGCCAAAAATAGCGCGGCATCGGTAGGGGGCTGATCTGCCCAACACTTCTTCGACTGGAACAGGCGTGGGTATGTTGTATGTGCTTGTTCCCATAGATTCTTGGCCTCTTCAGAGATGTCATCCAAAGTTGACAGAGGAATGCTCTCTAAGAGAGCTTTGGTAGACTCATCAAATCCATCCAAGCTTTCCAGAAGACGTTGGACGCCGTTCTGGAGGGTGGATTCCTCAAAAGTATCGATCACCTCCAAATCCCGGTCTTGACCTTCCGCTAGGGAGTGTCTGTGAAAGGATGGTTCGCTGTGAGAAAGTTAGGGGAGGCACTGAGTAGAAACCCGGTGGACTTACGTGACACCTTGAGGATTTGTAGTCTCTCCTTCAGTTATGATCCCGAGATCTTTGTGGAAGGCTGTTCTCGCATGCCTTCGGAGGTGGGAGGCGCTTTTGAATTCTCCCGACGGACAATGCTTATCGGGACATTGCCGCATACAGCTGGCAAGACGCCATGTCGCATTTTCAGATGGCCAATCTTTATATAAGTCCTTATGATCGTTACAATTACACGGGTTGTAGCGGCATCGCTCTCGCTGCACCCTTTGCGGTGGCATCTTCGTGTTAGCGCTCTGCAACTGAAAAGAGAAGTCAAAAACGATGCGTCACTGTGCTTTGTTTCCAGCTACGAGAACGAGAACGAAGACTGGGAGCCTGTTGACATGTGCTGGAATTCTCAAGAACATTCGAAGGAACGGGAGGGGGGGACGACTCATTATATAGGCACTCACACTCCCCCAACGGAGCACGTTCTCCGCCGCTCCTGATTTTCCTACCAGTTATCAGCGAGTAGCAGGCATCCCGCCCCCGTGTATCTTCCCTTCGTGCAATGGTGAAAGAAGCAGTGCACCCACTGGAGCTGCGCCTTAAGATGCATTGCAGATGGTGCCACCTGCTCCGCGCAGAGGAGCTCAGGTGTGAGCTCCTGTCATTGATTGTAATCGATCCAAGCGCTAATAAGTCCCCGCAGATATATTAACGGAAGAGGAGACTGCCGTAGATGCTTCGATGGAGTTGATAGACTAATCCTCGGTTTGTTGCATGCTCGGGTTGGCTTCGAGATTCGTTGCTATATTTTATGAGAGTTAATGTTAATTCTCGTCAGATTTTTGCACATAAATAGATTGTATCAACCTTTGCCCACTATTGCAACGAGGGTTTACTTCGTCGCAAGTGTCGTCGTGTTGCATCATGCTTGCTTCATCCACAGCCCCTACAATAGAGGACGAGTCAGTGAGACCTCTAGAGGTATGCCGCCCCAACAATAACTGAGGCAACAATAGCTGATCCGTTCGGAAGGCTGGGTTTGGTGTAATCTCACATGCGGATTGGGGTAAAGGATAACTTTGTTGGAGTATAGTCTGGATGGTCGCGAGATGAGCCCAAGATGCAATCATCTAGCCAATATCTAGGAAACTCTATGGAATGAGCAAGAATTGGCTTTGTTCTGTGAGCCAGAAGTGGCACATCCTGCGAAGAGGAAACGTGGTCGGAAACGTAAGACTGTTGTACAAGAGGCAGATGAGCCAGAGCCAGAGCAAGAATTGACATAGACAATCGAAGAGCCAGAGCTATGGAGAGCACCAGTGGCACACATGTATTGAAGTGCAGATTGCGGAGAACTAGATTGCTGGAAGAAGTATAGAATCCGAGGTGGGTTTCTTGAGGCAGGCTTGCGCAGGCCTCGCAACTGATTAGAGTCAGTTATTGTATTATCGGCGCAAATAGAAGGGGTGAATCACCATTTGTTAGGGTTGCAATATCATAATTGTAATTGCTTTCGGTGCAACTGGTTGACTCTCTATGACTCCACTTCCACTGATATTAGTTCTCGGCCGCCCTTAGGTAGTTCGAAGGGAGTGGATAAGTCGGCAGAGACGTTGACAGTATTCGCGGTTTCGAGTGGCTCCGTCATGAGCATCGCTTGATAGATTTAATCAGATAACTTATGTTGGATTGCGATGCTCGACATTATTGCACTATCGCGTAAATGGCCTGTATCTTGAATCAGCTTTGTTAGGACTATTGCTAGTGCTGGCTGACTTTATTGATACTGACCTAATCTAGCTGGATGATCCTGAATAACTTAGTTGTTCTTCCACTTGACAGTTCTGGCATATCTCGCAAGGGGTTTGCTCTAAGGCCTTGATCTGGAACGGCCGAGAGAGGTTGGCCAACTTGCCCTTCAACCATGAGTGCTCTCTGCGCTTGCAACAGGCGCAGATCTCCAGTGCTGTCTTTGGCTTTCGTTCATCAACAGTGTGAATTATTTGAACAAATTGGCCATGCTGTAACTGGTGAACGACGGTACAAGGACGGGAATACACGAATACGCTCCGCCGTAGTTGGTGCAACAAGAGGGCAGTAGTTTTAGAAAGCCGTGCACATCTTGTCTCGCGGTACGAAACTGTTCCACATTAGGAACTGTCCGATAATAAATGGTGACAGAATACAATTGTTCAGAACGCAGCACAGTTGGCTGACATGTCTTCGGTAATAGTGAGGCCGCCTTTTTGGAGTACGATCACGTGCGTGCGTGAATGCAAAAAGCTAGTTATCCACGGCACAAATGCTTCGCGAGGACACAATAATTGTGCTCCGCGATATCTTGTCATCAACCACCTTCTTTCTCTTTCTGCTATTATCAGACCTGCGATATTATAGTATCAAAAGACTGTATAAACAAGTTAATAATGGATGGTGACGATGATGACGGAAATGTTCCAGTCGAATATTTGTCTGCTCTGCTTGAATGAATCTCGCCTAAAAGGAGAGTAGTCACATGTCGCACTGCTGGTTTCTGTTCGCTTGTATACTTCATTGTGCAGCCACAGTAAGAGAAAGCGTAGTCACACCTCAGGGGAGGCGGATGAATTGAATGTATATATCCATCAAGAAACCCAAGCATCTAATGATACCCAATCTACTAACTGCATTTCAGAAGTTGACTACGAGTTTCGAGATGATGACATCATCTAGCGAGAGCGTTAAGAGAAATAGAGCGCAAAGAAAGAAGGAGAGAGAGGAGGAAGAGGCAAAAGAGAAGGAGGAGCAGGAGGCGAAAGAGAAGGAGGAGCAGGAGGCAAAAGAGAGGGAGCGGGAGGCAAAAGAGAAAGAGGCGAGAGAAAAGGACCAGGGAAAGTAGTTCAAGCTAGTTCTCGAGTCGGCTCTGGCTACCCTGGTTCTTAGTTTATTTACTAAATAGGATTTCTAATTCTTTTTTATATCCTTCACAGTCACTGACTTTCTTCTCAACAACCTCAGCAGAACTTTGACACCAATACTGAGAGAGAATTTCCTCAGCCTTAGGAGACAGACGAGAAAATCTAGGGCAGATATAGTCTTTTACATGAGAAATCATAGGATTTGTAGATATAAGAAAACGCCAAAACCATACTCCATCGGACTCCCAACTTTCATTCATAATCCTCGCCAGCACAGGTTTTTGCTTCAAGGCCTCTTCTTCCTCGAATATTTTCATAAATTCCTGTCGAATCTTATCGAATTCAAAGAGGTTATTGTCTAATATCTTATCCATACCAGGTCCTGTAAGCCAATAAGGTACAGCAAGCATCTCTGCAGGTAAAGCACAAACCCACTCAAGATCAACTAAATAAGTAATGTTGTAGTGTTTGTCGACAAAGATATTGCTTCCATGGAGGTCGGTAAACTGGAGATAGAAGGGTCCGTTACGGCGTTTCCGCTCGACGTAATGATGCGACAGCATCCTGAGCAATGACCCTACCGCCATTTGACCACGGCAGTCTTTAGCATCATAAACTGCATTTGGATTACTAAGAAAGCTGTTCTCATGAAGTGTAAGCATATCTGCAACAAACGGCTCAGTACAGGTATATGTTTCGTTTCTCGGTATTGTTCTTAGCGCACCGTTATTCTCTAAGATAACGACAGAGCAAGGCAGTGGTCGGTTTGTTAATGTTATTGTTCCGTTAAAATTAAACTGGAATGAGCCGATTCGAGGCTGAGGGATATTGGCTAAGGAAAGCATCAAGCGAGCCATACCTCGGAAGAGCTTCTGCCTCCGCAGTGCGTCATTCCGGTATTTCTTCCAAGTGCTAGAAAGCATCTGGCCCATTTCAGGAGAGATGTACTCAAGAAGCATATATGCAGAAGAAAGTCGCTGGCTTGTTGGATGGGAGGTATAGTGCGAGAGTGTGTGATATCGAAGAAGATTACGGATTCGGCGTTGGAACACGCGCCAAAGGCGGATGTAGAAAGGTTTTTGTTGCTCATGGACAAACTATACACAAGCATGGTTAGCGCAAAATATATAAAGCGTCAGGTATAGTAGCTTACATGGCAGTGGTCAGAGAAGCCAAAGCCGTACAAATGTGGAATGCGAATGTTAGGGCATTGATATTGCATCCATGCATATGTTGCCACCTCAGAGCTTAACTTTTCATCCACTGTGCCAGGGTACTTGGCTTCAGCAAGCTTGTGTGGCATAGGACAACGAAAGATAAACTTCTTGTAGAAGCTGGTCGATCGTACCTCGATGGGTATACAGACATTGAAGCTGCCCTTAATCCATTGATCTTGTGTATTGACAATACAAGTGTCTTGATTGCTAAGCCCCAAGTGGTGCTTAACAAGAGCTTGGATAGTTTGTCTCTGGTCCCAGAGTGACTGATAGAGCTCCGCCGCTGCCTTCGCGTATGCTGCTTGACTAATGATATTTGAATCTGTTTCCAGTGCAACCTCGTATGTGATGGGTTTCCCGTGATCTAGTTTGATGGTAGTAGGCATGGTACGAGCCGGCCTAGCCGCCACTTAGCAGTGTGCGTAGGGATCTAGCATGCAGTGTTTTTGCAGATGCGAAAGATAGATCGATGCTGACTTGAAAGCGAGTTTGGATATAAGCAGACTAGGTCTTGTTTCGCGATTTTCATTTTCCAGGTGAGGCATCAAAGGTATTACTAAGCTGGATGTGGCGCACCACTGGTGCACCACTATGCCAGCCGATTTTGGCATTTATGCCTGAGGCTTCACAAATGAAATTACGGCGTAAATATTCCGGGGTTCCCAAAATCGTCACTCGCCTTGATCCGAGGTATCGAACCGCGTGGCGATCTTGCATGAATTTGCACGCCACCGCAGCCGTCGACTTCCTAGGTCTTATACATTTAATAGAAAGCCCAAAGTGGATAATACTATTCAAGAAGCCAGAATGTGGCGACGCGTGAGCGTGGCAATTGTATTGTATAGTATAGAGTACGGACGCTAAGTAGTGGATCTATCCACGCAACACCTCTCAAATCTAGTTCCATCACTCTTTACTAAATGCTAAAGTAGTTTCGTAGGCATAAAGCGGGGGTTTAGGATCTCTGATATTTTGGCATGTTGGTTGTGATGCGTTCTCTGTATCTGAATCGACTGCGGGTTGAATAATACACGGGAATAGTTTATTTAGAAAGTTTCTTTTCCACTGTTTTCCATCTTTTTTCCATCTCCAATATGGGCCAACCCCGTCCCTAAAGTCTCTGTCTTTGTTGATTAAGATAATAAGGCACATAGCTCTAGATGAATGATAATAAGAAGCTTTGGTGGTATTGAGGTTGTGGTATCGTAAATTACACTGCCTTCTTTAATACTATACCACTTTCTAGTCAGATGATATTTCTCCACTAATAGCTTCATGGATATCCTTTAGGAGCATTTGACATATTTTCCAACAAAAGCTATTTTTGAATCAAGACATTCGCAGGAGAAGGGAATCAAGGCAACGTCAAATTCAGAGGCAAAGGGAGCCAGCAGCCATTTCTTAACTCCTACCGCTGTAAGCCGCTCCCAGCCACCTAATAAATTGATTTTTGCAGGAGCGTTAGAAATTTAGCACGATAGTATAACATTGTGTCTCAGCCGTAAACTACCTCCCCAAAACCAATAAGCCGATTTGAGCATAAATATAGAGCCTATTCTTGACATTATCTGTTATATGGCTACTTTTTGTTATAGTATCATTAGATTAATATTAAACGCAAGCACGGATTGTCTAAGTTCCGCTCCGCCAAGTGAATCTGTAATAACTTTCAATATGCAGATTAAAGGACTTATATTTCTTACTTTGGGAGCTATCTGCTGTGGCCAACTTTTTATGGATCCTAATAACGGGGAAATCATTGTAGTTAACAAATGCACAACTCCTGTATATTATCAATGGGCGGGAGACAACTCTAGCTTCCCTTGTAGCATTCCTCCAGGCGGCACATATCGCCAAAGCTATATACTACGGCCAGTAATAAGTAATGTAGGGGATCTATACGCCGGAATCTCTATCAAACTTTCACCGAACCAGACTATTGGAACGTCGTTGGATATCTTGGAAGCCTTTACTGCGAGTACTATTACACAATTTGAATACACTCTAGATCCATCAAGACCACCATATCTATTCTACGATATCTCAAATGTAAATGGATACGTAGCGACTAATACTTCAGGCTGGGATGGAAAGCTTCCTTGGCCATTTCAAGATAGTGGGTTAGTGGTGGAAGGTACTAACCAGGAATGTACGAAAATAGTTTGCCCGGGTGGTAACCCTAATGGAAATTCTACTTGTATGGAGGCTTATACTCATACATATGATGATTTTGCCACGCATGGGTGCTTAAATAACAATACCTTAGTTCTTACATTATGTACTACGAATAGTTCTTTAGATGGCGAAATAGGGAATATTCTGTCTGCTGGGTGCTCATAAATCAAAAAGTCACGAATGCTAGGTTTTGTCAAATAAGTTAGAGGGCACTTGAAAGCGAAGCGGGAGATAGAGATTTGTAGAATGTTTGAAATTTACGGCTAAATAGATTACAACTTCTAAATTTCCATCTCGAATTAGTGCTTCCTCTACTCGGCTGGCATCCCGGCCACCATATTTGAATACTGACTCGCAGGATAGCTCAGTAGGTTCTCACTCGAATCCAAATTCCCAAGACCCTCTGCGACTGTAAGGATTAGACTCAGCGTGCCATTCTTATCTCCACTACTTTCCCAAAACATCGCCCCGCCAAGCTCATTGGTTTCAATATAGGTAGCTTTTAGCTTTGCTTCCGCAATATTATCATAGCTTATAAGCTCCTTAGTAGAGTAATCATAGCTATATGATGCATTGGTTTCGGAATCGAGATACTCAATGGCGCCGGATTTGGGAAGCACATTGTAATCCCATACTCCATTTTCACCCCAACTTCCCGATCCGACTCCTGTAAAAGGTTGGCCCATTCCTGTAGTACTTTCAAAGGAGCGACCATACAACGGAATTCCCATGGCAATCTTGCTGGCGTTGATTCCAGCGGTAATATAGTCTGTTATTGCTTTTTGGGTTGAGAATAGGGTGGCGCTAGGATTAGATGTACTAGCATAAAGATTCGCATTATGACCTGTTAGATTACTCCAAGCTCCAGAATAATCATATGCCATAAGATGCCACGTATCAAGGTACTGATCCATCTGCTGCAAGTGTAAGATGTTGTAATTTGTTGGCCCCGCCGGGCTGGCAACAGTAAGAAGAAAATGATAGCCGGGAACCCACTGTGCCGCATACGCATCTAGAGCGGAGCGAACAGCAGCGAGTAAGAGGACAAAGTTCAAAGCGTCTGAATCATTTGCTGGATATTCCCAGTCAATGTCAATACCATCAAACCCCAAGTCTTGTAGGAATGTGATAGCGGTAGAAGCAAATTGTGCCCGCCCTGCTGGGGTACTAGCAGCAGTGGGTAAGTTTGTTGAATAAGTCCAGCCGCCAATACTCAGTAGAACTTTGACATGTCGATTGTGTTTTTTGAGAATATATAGCTGTTTCACGCAGCCATAGACATTGTTACCCGTTTCGCTCCAGGAATCTGTAGCATAATGCTTCTGAATATCAGCGTAGATGTCAGAAAGGTACCTGAAAGTTATTAATTTTAATATCTATATATTTTGGTTGACTAACACTGTGCCATCCGACTGAACGTTAGCAAAGGCGTAAAGAACATGGGTCAACTCCGAAGCCGGAAGTTGTTGCGGCTGAAAATCTCGGCCATAAATAGCCCTACCAATTAATTAGTATATTATAATATCCTTATGCTACATGGGGGCTTACCAGTTAACAAAGTAAGCTGCATTGATGTACCCAGATATAGCAGCCGAGGCAGAAGCTTGAGAAATTAAAGGAGTAGGTGGTAGGCCTGCTGTAGATGTAATTGATGCTATGGAGTTCGGGCTAGCTATGAAAACTCCGCCAGGTGCTGTTGTCATGGATTGGGCTGTAGCGGAAGTATTGCTACTTTTCAGGCTGATTGATGGGGCAGTGGAACCCTCCAATATTATAGTAGTCTCTTCAGTAGTCGTCACATAACAAATACTTTCATCTCTGATATCCAGAGCCGAAGTAGCTCCCCAGACCCATCGGAATTCGAAAGCCAAGACAAAAAAAGTCAGCTGAGACAAGGTTTTGGAAAAATATAACATGATAAGTTTATTATTAAGTGGAACCTCGAGAGCCGTGAGTAATATAATTTGTCCTCGAGAATTATTCCTAGCTATTAACAGTTTATGGATTTGAGCCTAATTGTGGGATTTAAGTTTTCCTTGCTAGTGCTATAAATTGTCCGTCTCTAGAGAAATGGATGCAGCTCCATTTCTGGCTCTCTTACTTCAAGCCAGTTTTCGGCCCTGCATAGGCCAAAAATTTTCACGTCAGATCCAACATGGGCAAAGCAATTTCTGCTGGGGAGCTTCTCCCTAATGAGATATGGCAGGTAACTCTGTACTTCTTACAAGCACAAGAGAGAATAATTATGTGATTACGTTGGGAGTCATGTCCCTTATGCTGTTCAAATTAGAGATACCCTAATGCTTTATATGCCGTGAACTATCATCCTTTTCCGCCGCCTAAGCGGTCGCACCCATTTTGGCAGTGAGTTCATTGTGGATCTGAGTTATGGTTAGCTATTGGCCAAAGTATAAGTAAACATCATAAGACAAGCTGTTATACTGTAGCTTCTTGGTGATGTCCCTGTTTGTATCTGGTCTCCAAACATATAAATTCACATCTGTTACTAGAAATAGTAAATTTAAGTCTGGCAATGATTTGTAGGTGTATTAGATTCGGGTCGAAACGGAAGTCGTTTATTCGATCTATGGCGCCGTCACCGCCAAGCAGTAATTATTTCCAAAGCGAAGTAAACAGGGAAGATGATCATAGATCAACTTCAACCCTGGTAGAAATCCAATCACAAGTCACCCCAGAGAGAGATTTGATCATGGAGCCAGGTATCGAGCCACAATTTCAAATTTCTATCTAGATATCTACTATTTAAATACATTCAAACAAAACTCAGTAACATCTCTGTCATAGCGACCCAAAATAAAACGTGAGACAAGTTTACATCCGGCCGTATACCTACCCCAACGCCGAGACTGGCGAGAGGGGTGAGAGTGCTGGATCTCGATAGATTTTGAGTACATACAGTACTAGATACCATTTGGGAAGTACCTGTAGCTGTTAAAGGTAGATATTGACTGCTATAAGTCTCGTTGATCATCTGTGTTTGATTCATCCTAAATAATGGTTGAATATTCACAGGAGCGCCTGAGCTTGAAATTATCCACATTGTGGCTGTGTTCAGATCGGAGGCTACCAAAGCTGTGCCCGTCTGCAAGCTCACAGCTCTGGAATTTTCACAAGACGCCGGAGAGCTTGACATTATAACGTCAGGGCTTACTTCGCCATCAGATTGAACTCCCACGGTTGCTTCTGCTTCTAAACAGTTATTGCTACTAGCGTGACTAGACCGAACAGAGACGTAACTAAATGAGAATATGACATGTAGCAGGCACGGAACGATATAAATCCATTCTTAGATGTGGGGCCTGAGGCTGAATTTCTAGTAGTAGACCCCCTTTCCTATTTATAAGTCACTGAAACTGGACGAGAATAAATAAGCAGGAATGGCTTATATTAGGAGCCAAAATCTGCCAATGTGAATAGTTATAAGAATCTCCATTGTCTCTCAAGTCCTTATCTCCGCCTCATGCCAATATTCCTTCCAACTCCAATTTCTTAAAATATCTAGAGAAATATTATTATTAAGATGGCTTCAGCGCAGGATAAGAAGAATGCTAGACTGGCACAAATTTCAAAAGATATAAAAAAAATTGACAAGGAAATAGCGGAAAAACAACAAAAATTATCAGAAAATATAGCTCAAAAGCAGGAATATGAGGGAGGCCTCGATATGCTAGAGGGGGAAGAAGAGGAACAGCTAAAATCCGAAATTGCAACACTCGCCGAAGAATTTGACGACTATATGTTAGATATAGAAAAGGCAAAGGCAGAAAAGAGCCGGCTCGAAATGACCCAAAAAGAAATTGAGGGAATTGCTGACACAATCGAATTATCTCCATCACCCACCAGACATGAAGTTAAGGAAACGGAATTACCTAATCCAAATACTCTTGCCGCTGATATGGCTGCTCTTCAGATTGGAGCGCGTCCTACGAATCGCGGTGAGATTCTTGATGTCCAAGACGTCAACACCCTGAGAGAGAAACAACATGTTGTCGCATATAAAGGTGGTGTTGGAGGGACATCAGTCATTGTCTGTGATACGGAGATCCAAGGCTGGAATATTTATAGGATTAGGAAAGATGTCCCGTTTGACAGTAAAAAACATAGAAACTTGATGAGGTGGAGACGCGGAGGTAAATATAAAGGGGATGGGAGCACGGAATTTTGGCGAAAAAGCGATATAAAGAACGTTCTAGGCATCGCTATCGCTGTCCCAGTTGAATATCCCGGGAAGTCGGAAGACCTAGTGCAATTGATTCCGCCTTTGACACCCGAACAGAAGACCTCGCTCAGAAGCGCAGGGAAGAAGGTTCCGCAACAGCCAGATGTTCAACTCCTCATTGAATGGGCGGAGCCGATATTTGTAGATGGCCATGAAGTATATCTGAGTTGGGAAAGCAGGTCAGGGTGCAACAGCATATGGAAAAAAAAGGTTACTGCAACCACAGTCCTCAATGCCTATGCTACCTACTACGAAACCAATTACAGAGTCAAGGGGGGCAAGCACTCATCAGAAGATCGAGAATTGACTCCATTCCCGGTCATGTCCGCGGCAAGCTCGGTGGAGCCAGAAACCCCGGATCCCAAAGAGCAAAAGCCGGTTGTTTCAGAGGTTGCTACTGGACCAGCAAAACTAACGCCTGATACCAAACTTGCAATGAAGGCGGCCATGGATTTATTCAAGGAAAAACACTTAATGGCTATGGGTTTCGATGACTGGAAAGACTTATCAGCAACACAGAGCGCAGCTGGGATAAGCGCGTTCGACATTTACTGGGCAGCAAATCAGCCAGCTGTATTAGTGGTATAATTTTTATTGGGAGGAGAACCTCATTTCCTACATTTCCTTTTCTGTACTCTCTTCGGTTTTGATATTTGGATTCTTATCAAATTTAAACTCTTTCATTGCATGTTATTGTTTCTTATTTTCCTAAAAAAATGAATTTTTATTAATTTTGGTTTAATTTTAGTAATCTGATATATTTTTTCTCCATATCTTTTCCTATTATCCGGTCGGAATAGAGTTTTTTTTTTTGACTTAATTTTTTATATCCTACTAGAATTTTTTGTGGATCTCCCTGACTCTTAATAAATTACAGCAGGCTATGGTTTTGACTTTGTTTACGATCTTAGTTTAGTTTCATACCGTACTTATAAGCTAGTCCATATTTATAAAAAAAAAAAATTGCTGCGGTGAATCAATAAGAGAAATGATGCCATTCGTGACTGCAGCCATTTTTGGCGCTTGTGGCGTATTCTGGCGCCATCGTTTGGGTATTAATTTGTTGATTCGCTGTATGACATATTCGTGGAATATTGCAAACATGGAAATAACACTAGCATATGCCATCGCAATGGGTAGCATTTTCATCGCCCTCGTTTTCATCAAGCTCCTTCCTTGGCTTCCCTCCCTCGTGCCACCCTTCTTCAGATTAGCCTTTAGATACCTCATGTATCCATACATCATTGGCCGACATCGATTCTGGGGTCCATGGACTTTTGGGAGCGCCATGATCCAGCTGGGATTTATTGTCAGCACCGCGTATTGCCTTGCTTGCCAGAAAAGTCTAGCGGAAGCTAGCCTTCGAGCTGGTACTCTTTCTTTGATTAATTTATTTCCTTTATTTCTAGGACCACACCTTAGCCTTCTCGCAGATGTCCTTGGTCTCTCCTTAAATACATTTCGCCAGATCCATAGTTCCACTGCACTGATGTCCTTCGGTTTAGCTCTCTTCCATATTATCACCACAATTGCGTCCCACACGACCTTTGTGTTACGGGGTGTTAAAGCCCATTCTGCGGTTGTGGTAAGTACTAGAAAAAATTTGGTTTAAGACCCACTGACCGTGCTTTAGGCCGGATCGTCCCTTGGCCTTATACTCTTGCTATCATGGCCTCCTTTTCGAAGTCACTTTTATGAATTTTTCCTGCGATCTCACCAAATCTTAGCGGTAGCCATGGCGATCTCAACTATCTTACATGTTCCATCTACGCTGCTTCCAAGATTGTACTTGTTCGTAGCTTTTGGGGTTTTCACATTCGCCTCCGCAGCAGAAGGGACACTCTTCCTCCGCCATAATATAATATTTGCACCGAGTAAAGATAAAATTGGATCTAGAGTTATAAAACTGTCCAAATACCAAGATGATGATGGCAAACGCCCGGTCCAGGTGACAATTCTCCCCAAAATTTCCTTGAAGGTAAAGGCTGGACAATACATCAATCTTTCCATACCTTCACTCGGTCTGCGTTCTTCTCTGCAGAGCCATCCATTCGTGGTTACTTCCTGGACTGCCAACCGACAGCAAACGTTTGATCTCGTGATAGAACCTCGCCGTGGTTGGACTAGAATGTTGCACTCCGGCGTAATTTCTAAGGAGGGAGTACGGCTCACCGGGCCACATGGAATACCCGTGCCGATCGACGAATATGAATATGTCTTTATGGTTGCTACAGGCTATGGCATTGTGGCTCATTTGCCGCTTTTAGAGCGACTTGTTCTCGGAACTCTCTTTTGTGAAGCTCGCCGAATCTGTTTAGTCTGGGAAGTTGGAGATATATGTGAGTCTGAAATAGTATTTTTCGGCCTCCGAATTAAAAGTTATAGGGCTATGCCAGGTAGTACTGCCCCTTCTTAACAAGATCTTAGCCAAAGACAAAAAGGTGTTTGTAAGTTAAAAACTGTATTTCTTATCTCAACCTGCTAACTTGGCAGACTCTTGTTATTACGTTGTATTCGTTGAATCTGCCGCTCGATCGAGAAGGTCAACGAGCACATGTCGTACCAGAAGCCATGTCTCTCAGTGGTGTTTTTGAAAGAGAAATGAAAGAAATTGAAAAAGGAGAGGGGAGGAAAGAAGTCGAAGTGAAAAGGGAAGAGACAGATGAAGGAAAAATGAGTGAGAGTAGCTACAAAGGTAAAGTAGAAGGAGTCGATGAAAATACAGAGAATGAGGACATGAATGTGGATATCTTGTCCGTGTGTACAAGAACTCCAAGAATCCTAATTACAAGTAAGCATGCACCATAGAGGTTTTCTCAAAGCTAATGCTTTCGAGTATCCGCATCGACCAAGATTCGGGATGAGCAAAGATCTATTCTGTGGCCTTATCTCCGTAAAGAAATCACCTTAATAGAGTTAGATTATCAACCCGTAGATTAAAGCTCTTGAATGAATTAATATAGCGATTTTCCCATCCATTTTCTTGCTATGTCCTCCTTTCAAGTGGCCAAAATCTGCCACCGGAGCCAAAACAGACGTCTAAGGTGCCGCACAGTAGAATAAAACCAACCTCGGAGAACTTAATTGTGAAGGGCCTGCCATTTATCTTGATTAAAAAATACAAATATGACGACGGCACGAGTTGATTTGGCCGTTACCGACTATATCGCTCATTGCCAGCTGCAACCATTAATAACTGCGCTACGGCAAAAGAAGAAAATTATTGTCATAGCTGGAGCCGGAATCTCGGCATCCGCAGGAAGTAGGTAGTCATGTCCTCTATCCCCTTTGATTTATTAATGTATAAAGTCGATACCTTTGATACAATGCCGGTGGGGAGCAAAGCCTTATTCCATATAAATACGTACAGAAACGAAAAGGATACCAAACTCTTGAATAAAAGGATGCTTGATATGTACAATAGTATACAAAAAGCCAGCCCGACTCAATTTCATCTCCTGATTTCCGCTCTTGCTGAAGAGGGTCGTCTGCTACGACTATATACTCAAAATATTGACGGCATAGATACGCAACTAAAACCATTAAAGACGTTGATTCCTCTACCTCAGAAGAAGCCGTGGCCAGTGACGGTTCAGTTACACGGAGATTTAAGAACTGTTCAGTGTCAAAGAGGGCACTTGTTTCCCTTTGATCCAGATAATTTTAAATCAGGTTTTTTACCGGCTTGTGATACGTGTAAGGTTGACAAGCCATTAAGGATTGGAGAAAGAAAAACATCATTCAATTCTTTTACAAGACCTAGAATTTACTTATATCAAGACCTTGACTATTCAGATATCGATGCCATCGACAAGATAACAGCGGCAGATTTGAAAGTGAAACCTGACGCAGTCATCGTGGTCGGTACTGCGCTTAAAGTCTCAGCAGTAAAATCACTCGTACGGGAAATGTGCCATGTGGCACAAGAAAATGGGGGTTTCACGGCGTGGATCAATCTAAAACCTCCGCCTCAGAGTCCATATTATTGGGATCTCATCGTTGCAGGCGACTGTGAAAAAGTAGCGATGCACGCGTCGATCTGGTGGCTCAGACAGTGCCCTAGTATATTGAGCAACACCCTAATACAAGGACTACAGAACATGTGGAAAGTATTTATTGAGAGATCACCCGAAGCAGCATTGAATCGGGCATTGGCCGAGGTGAACAACGAATTCCTTTCAAAATTCCTTCAGCAGGATGAGGTCAAGTCACGGCTACTGAATTTCAAATATGGCAACGACCCCAAGAGGGTCATCGTTCCAGAGGAAAGTTCCCAGCATGTTGGCTTACCTGTGTCTGCAACTGGAAACTCTAATCCACTGTCTACTCTTCCGGATTGTTGGGAGAAGGAGATGCTGGAGAGACTAGGCAAGGTTGTTGTTGAATATTCCAAGGAAACTGATGATAATCATACAAGTACGACCGTTATTACAAATATTCCGAGCCTGAGTTATTCGGATCCAAATATGATAAAATATCTTTGGCGCCTGAAACCAGGAGAAATGTTAAATAGTAGTGTCATTGATTCATACTTAGATCTCGTCCGGGAGTCTGCACCAGTGGAGCAATATATTGCAGAAACCGGAATAATGTTAGGGTTGAAGCCCAACAGGCCGTGGAAGAAAGTTGATAAACTCATGCAGACGGGTACATACTCCATTTTTGTCCCAGCCTGTATATGCGGCCACTGGGTTTTTGCTCTCTTAACCCCAGGAGAAACGAGTAGCCAATTACATTTGGAATATTATAACAGTCTTAGTACACAAAAAACAGAAAAGCTCCAGGAGTGGATTGGGCAAAGGTTTCCACAACAAGAAATAGTAGTTGTCAAAGGCTCACCAAATCCACAACAAAAGAATGGTATTGACTGCGGCCTCTTTGTTCTCATGGGCATTCGCTTGCTATCAGCTGGAAAGCCCCATCTCACTCAAGCACAAAGTGATAATATTATTCCCAAGTTCAGGGAAAGAATCTTGGCGGAGCTCTTAGCTAAACGCCTCGATCCTTCGGTTGGTGAATTTGAAGAATTCAAGCATAGGGAGAGAAATGGCGATGTTCCCGACCAAGACGTGCCACCATCTCGTGCGTCGAGTCCAGAAGAAGAAGCATACACTTCGGATGCACTTGATGAATCTGAAGAGGAGCCTGATCAAACAAAGACGTCAAAGCGAAAGTCCACTAGAGAGAAGAAGAGTCCTGCTCAGATTGCATTTAGTTTTGCACAAGAGGCATCGATGATTGAAGTCCTAAAAGAAGCTGTGTTGATAGAACGAGTCTCACAAAGAGGGCCTGGCGACCCAAAAGTTAAGACGATGGAACTTGCGGATTTGTGGCTCATGATTAGCACAGAGAAGCGCGGACTTAAACAACGCTATCTGCATTACGAGTTTTCTCGTCAATTCTGGGTAGAGTTGGCAAGCCACGGCAGAAGCCCACATCAACGTGGCCGGGTACCGAAGGCAGCTATCTCTCTTATAATGACCAAGCTTGGAATCAGTAATCAAATTGCCTGGAAATATATCTTGCAACAAGCACGAAGAACTTCGGTTTGGACTGAACTAGTCGACATTTTCAGAGGCGATATACAGAATCCGAGTGTTGTCTTGTGCGCTGTTCCAGATGCGACTTACACTATAGAAAGAATGACAATAAGTAATCGCCGATTACTGTTTGAATCGATTCGGTCGAAATTAAAGGAGCCAGATAATGGGATTTTGGCAAGACTTAAGGCTGCAGATACTTTATATTGTGCAGTGATAAATCGTAACTTACCCGTAGAGGAACTCCCTATAGAGTACAATAATCAAGATTTGTCCTTCAAGGACACGGTTAGTATTAGGACTAACTAACTTAACTTAGTCCTCTTTTTACTGTATCTAAGACAATATAATTTTTTATAGATGAATCTAACGTCTGTCCCTACGTCCCGAGATACTCCCCTGTAACGAGACGAACATAGTTTTGGAATTGTTGAAGTCAGTATCACAATTGACATAACTTACACCTGAAATGACATCCGAACTGACTTTCGCTGAGACCTGCGTATTCAACAGGAATCGCAATCTTTCTCTTGATAAGTCTACGCAATCGTTACTCATACTGTAAGTTAACTTAGGTTACTTTCTTTAACTATTTGTCCCTCAGGAGATCACTTAGCGACCAAAAAAAGAGTGCGGTTTGATTATGCGTTTCACTTACGCCACTGATCGCCGCTTCCGCTGATTCCAAATTCAGAGCACTTAAGGAAAGGTTCTAAGTTATCACGAAATGTTATGGCTCCAAATTCTAAAGACACTTAGAGAAAATGAATGCAGTCCGGCAGTTCTGCCGGTGCGATGGGATTTTACATGTTTGTACCAGCTTAAGCCACGATTCCTAGGTTTAGTCACAAGTGTGGCGAAAGAGCCTGGGCAATGGATCGCCGTCTGAAAATTCACGATAATCTTTTCCAGCGACAGAATCCTCTTCAGGTGCGTGCTAAGTAAAATTCACTATCTCTACAATGCAATGATCAAGACATATGGTTACCTCCAACTTTAGCCTCGACTGAGGCTATATGTAAAACTACGGTCTTGTATATCTCTGAACTTTCGAAGCCAAATTGAAGAGTTGTAGACCTCGATCCATCTGAGAAACCCTCTACTTGCACGTTTGAGTTTCCTTTTTGGCGACAACGGCTTACGAATGAGTTCCATCCATTCCGTAGATCCTGTGCGAAACCACCATCCAGTTGTCTAGACCTTTCATCTCCCGATTTTCGAGACGGACGTGCAAGAGCACGGCCTGTCAAGACGTGCAGTTCTTCCAGCTCCTCTGTAGCTCTCGCAATTCCGAAAAGTACTTTTGCCCATTGTCTCTTAGTAAGCTCATCTAGTGGCAAGCTTGTAAAACTGGTGCAAATCGTCAAACTTCGAATCCTGAGCTTGAGTAAGTCCTTGAAATGCCGTTCGATCATGAATGGCGTGCTAGGTGCAATCCAGAACGCGATTCGGTGTGGACCGGCATACTTGATCATCGTTGGTAATGATCGTTGCAGATACCCAGCAAAATGAAATGTTGTGGCCTCACTATATGCGATCTTAGAGGCCTCGGTGTATATTTGTCGACATGTGCCCAATGGCAGAAGATCTGGCGAGAGATATTTCGGCCAACGTCTAGAGAATCCTTGAAGCTGTTCCGTGAGATATGTTTTACCAATGTCTCTAAAGGCGTAATGATATATGATGTCTCTGATTTCAGGTGGTAGATTGAGTAGCTTCGATCCTGGTTGCAACTTGACTGATGGCCACTTCAAACGAGCACCACGAGGCGTGGACCCTGGTGGCGGATGCATTTCAGTGATACCGAGCTGATGTAACTGCGCCATTCTAGCATTTTCTGCAGCTGATAGCGCAAGAGAGTACCAATCGTCTCCCCCTTCTGAGTAATCTTCCAGTGCTAGTTGTAGAATGCATCGCATTTCTAGTTGGCACTCCTTCGCCTTTAGCTCTGGAGTTACGAGATGCACAGGCACAGCGGCGGTCTGCGATAATCCATTGATTCTAACATTCCGAGCAGATTTGTATCCATCGGCACGATTAATCTTCCCTAATGGATCAAGGCAGAGCTTGTTGTACTCTTGGGTCGTGATTGTATCAAGTTTCCCTATTCCGGTCCAGATTAGCGTGTAAAATCCTAATGTCTCTAATAATGACGTACTTTTTTTTGGTAATGTTGCTGTCAGAGAGTCGAATGTTGCGAATGCTGATTTCTCCCTCTGTAGGCTTCCTCTCTGCGAAGCTCTCGTCCTTCCCTCCCATACTCTATCTTTCCTTTTCCTGTCCTTTTCTTGGTCCTTTTCTCGGCCCTTGAACCATTCCAACTCTTGACTGAGTAGTGAGAGATTCAATTTCATTTCTTCTCCAAATTTCTGTTCATTGTATCGGTCATATGGTGCGTTCGTCCATCGTATCACTTCGGTAAGAAACAGAATTATGGCCTTAACTCGTTCTTCAGGGAGCCACGGATCTTCTACTGTGCTATTCTTTTCGCGCCCGAGGTATTCCACAACTCTAGAAATACTTATTGTTGGTTTCAGATAATTGTTTTCTAGTATAACAGTAGAAGGAGGAGGACTACCACCGAGTACGTTGTCATCAGTGTCAATGTCGTTAAGTCTGTCCTTATGATCATCGTCAAAGATATCGTGAAGGGAAAAGTAGCTCATATGACCGCAGTTTTGAATGATCTGCTCGAGTGCTGGAAGCAATGCAGCAGGGGCGCGATTGACCGAGGTAACCAGTTCAGGAGCTCCAGTCAGTGTTGGTATAACCATCCACCAGAGACAAGATATCTCTTTAAGAACATTAATATTGAGGATAATAGCCCGTGGTGTTGATTTTGTCTGATTGGCAGTGTAAAATCGGTCGCTTAATCCAATTTCAAACGTAGCGTTAGCAGCTTCGCAATTTGAATCCGATCTGTATTTCTTCGGTATTAAGTTGTCGAAGTATGATTTCGAATTAGTGTGGAAGACTACATCTTGTTGAATAGTTAAACTCTCCTCTTGGAATGCTTGAGAGGGCATTATTCGGTGCTCCACTCGAAAGGATCTTAGGATTGAAAGTATAGAAATTGGCTCAAGGTGTAGGATATGCTTGGCGGTGAGATATATGAGGAGAAAAGAGAAAAAGCAGGAGAAGGAAGGAGGGAGAGGCCAGATCTTTATACTTGATGGACCAGGTCTTGAGAGGTTTGATTCGTTCGTTTAGTGCCTGGTGTTAGAGTAAGGAATTGTCATGTTCGGCGTTTCCATACTCCGCCTCAGTCACCGGATCAGACCCGGAGCTACGTCAAAGAGGAAAGCCGGTCTTGCAAGAGACTCTGCTTGTTGACATTCTCGGCCAGACAAACAGGTTGCGAGATCAAAGCTAAGGAGTCTTGGCGAAGAATGTGGTGAGATCTTCTATTCTCTTTTGAATCGACTCCGTCTTAAGAAAGTCTTATTGAAACTATATGTCCATTCTATTTCCACGATTACAAAATTCATTCTCAACATGCTACATTATCAAAATATTATCAAGCTCAATGCAAACTTCCCAACTATTGGGAGAAACTCCGCCTCCGTGACTCCTCTCACGTCAAGTGTATTCTTTAGCTGGCTTCGAATCAGGGGAATTATCTCGGGAGCAGAAGTTCCTGTTGCATAACGTAAACAAAGATCGGTAGACCTTGAGGACACGGCAACTGAAGACAATTGAGAAGCAGTCGGCTGAGAAGATACACCAAACATCTTTACCACCTCAGCCATCCAGAGAATTGTAGCAAATACTTCTGCTGAAATCGATTCAGATGCTAGTTTTCCTTCTGCTTTTTCCCAAAAGTTATCCCAACCTTCCTCCTGGATTAAATCCAAGTAGCTTCTGATATTAACAAGCTTCGTTTGATAAGGTGAATGAGACTGTGAAACCAATGATAAATCCGCTATATCACACTTTGTCTTACTGGTTGTTGTTTTCACATTCTCCTCCGTCCCTGGCTCGCCATGTTCTTCAGCAATCGTCGTCAACCATCGTTCCTTTTGGGAGCCACCCTTATGCTCATCAGGTTTCGCCGGGCGCCTACATGCTGGTATATTGTTCAATGTCTCGTCGCAGAGAGACGGGCTAAACCGAAATATGCTTTCGACGTCACAGCCACTTTCTATAGTATCCCAACTGCCGTGGTCTAAAGGCGATATGAGACTATATTTTTGAAACTCGTCGTGATCGCAAACTATTCTTTTGTCAGGTTTCTGGCTAATAAATAGCGTTTCCTCTTCCCAATCCAAGGTATTATGAAGCCAAGTAGTTCGCCTGAGGACAGAACTAATGGCTTCAACAAAAGCCAGATTGCGAGAAGTCATAGCTCTCTTCTGAAGAAGCTCCTTCCAATTTTCAATTTTTAAAGCCTCAACTCTATTTTCTTTAGAGGGGCTCTTGCCTAGCCAATATCGCGCATCTCCGTCGGATATCCAACTAGGGGACATGTAATTGTCTATAAATTGAAAGGCGTCCTGGATATTTTTGTATATGTCAAGAGTAATGAGGTCGGATATTTCCAAATTTTGCTGAGCCCGTTGATTTACGTGGGAAAAAATAATGTTATCTTTATCTCTTTTATTTGGAGCTTTGAAAATAACAAGGCCGGGCGAATGTAGTTCTTTATTCGATGTATTGTTTTTGCTACCGAGGTCATGACTTTCCCATTGGAAGATGTCAGGAAAGAGTGTGATAAGCCACGATTTCTCACTAACACTCATGGTTTTTGTAAGGGTAATATAATGCCGAAACATGAATTCCTCATCGATCCTCGGGCTTTCAAAGGTGTTCTGAAGTGTAGTGCTATAAGAACTGCACAGAGCAGAAATGTGCTCGATGATCATGGCTTGATAATTCAGTCGGCGAGCTTTGTTTTTACGAACAGCAGAGAACAGGCCGGCTTTCTGGGGAAAATTCTCGGTGTTGGTGACTTTAGACGAATTGGATTTGATACTTTCCACGCATCGCTGATGGATGATCTGAGAGAAGTTGTCCTGAACCCCAAGTCTTAAGATTGCCCGAATATCATCGTTTTCGATGAGATCAAAGGCATTTCTAGAACCTACCCCGCTTTCGTAGAGTCTTGCTGCACATTGTAGTATAGTACGGACTACGTCCTTGCTGATGGAATTGGCTACTGGATCGTCCCATATTTCTGGATTTAAGAAATCAACAATCCGAAAGAGATGAGATTGAGCCGTTTCGTCCTGAACAAAAGAAATGCCTTCGTGGCTCGTCTCAACACTGGCATCTCTGAACTCGTTTGCAAGGGCTCGTATTAAATCTTCTTTGTACTTCGGCATTGCGGGGTTGAGATGTATGCACCTCTCATTAGTGAAATTGAAAGTATTTCGTACTTGCTATTAATACATTTATTTAACTTGCTTCGCAACCCTAACGCCCCCGGTTTTGGCTGCCGCATTGGTTCACAGTAAGCGGAAAGGGGCTGGGCACCTCGCTTACATCTCAGCTACGGTATAGGGGCCAATATCGGCTTCTTATCACGTGACACTTCCGGTATGGCTCCTAAATCCGATTTCCACTTCTCATTCCAGAATGCTTATTCCGAATACAGTTCCAGCTCAAAGATAAGTTAGCATAATTGATTGTACTGTAGAAGTTCATGGTCTCTGGGTTTAATAGATCTCAATTGAAGTGGGGTGGTTCCAGCTCGCTGACAGCTGTCTTCAAAAATGGCTACATCCTCTATTTAAGTCCAGGCAGAAGCTGAACTAGATAGTCAATTAGGAGCCTCTTTTGGCTATGGACTCATAAAGTAGGGTCAAAATTCTGCTAACCACATTAACAATTAGCAGCGGTACTGTACAGTAGCAACTATAAGGACCATATAGCTGCGAGTGAGTTATGTTCCTTGAGTTATACTTTCGGCTAGGCCAATGTAGCTCTACTGAAAATTTGACCATGATGTATAACAGTCTGTCAAGTGAAACACATCAACTCATCTTAAAGGATAATAAGAAAGACAAGAGCCTGGAATCGGATAAAATGATTCACAGTTTCTATACGAAGGCAATCATACTAACTGACGCTGGTAGCCAGATCGGTCTTGAACGGGTCCAGGTCGACTCAAGAAGCTCAACCAATATTATCCCTTGGTCGATAGCCATGGCCTTAAATCCGATTCTATATTCTGGCACAAAATGGGATCTTCAGACAAACCAATCCTGCCAGTTCACCGTTCAAATGGCAGGCCAGAATGCAAAAATTAATGCCGTCCTGAGTTCCGGATCTCGAAATCTTCTGCTGGGCCATGATTGGATTCAAAGTGTGAGCTTGCTGAGAGGCTCTAATGGCATTTATTACATTCCCGTACCTGTCACCATCGACATGGCCGACGAAAACGGTGATAATGGCTCATATCAAGAGCTTTTATTAGAGAATGACTTATCATCTGGGAAGATGTCACCTAAAAATGTCTCTTCAGATGAAGATTTCTCCTGGGGCGATGATGACCTTTCATCTGAGCTTGATTTATCTGAATTTGATGCAAAATTTCAGAACTATGTGAGAGACAAATCTGAGGATGAAGTGGAGGAGGATGAAACTCCCGAAGAAGGAGAGGAAGAGGAAGAGGGAGAGGAAGAGGAAGAAGAATATAAAGAGGAGGAGGAGGAGGAGAAGGAGGAGGCAAAGGAGAGCCTTGATTACTAGATATTCAATCTTCTACAGATCTTTTGGAAGATAATAAAATCTTGATTTCGCAACGTCTGTCCCTGCTTCCCGAGACGCACCTTATCACGAGGCAAATTTATAGTTTTGGTATCACAAGTTTTTTCTTAGCAAGCCTACGAAGTTGTTATTAATATATTAAGTTACTTTCTTTAACCATTTCTCCTTATACTGCACCCTCCGAAATCGCACAAGGAATATAGGAAAATCCTTTGGAATCCACAATCGAGGGTCAATAAATTCTGCCTTGTATTTAAGTTATCCTTCCTTCTTCTATTAAATGCATAAGCCAAGTTGTGTTGAAGGGCGAATAAAGGAAAGAACAAACCGTCTTACAGACATGGCAGTCACCAGAAGAGGGTTTGACGACTCGGAACTGAGTCTCCTTACAGTCAGACTTGCCGCAAGTTGACCATTTTTGAAATCTGATGCAGCTACAGTCGAACTTTGAGTGATCGCTAAAACACATAGCTCTTGAGGTATGGAAGTAAGGAGGGAAATTCTGATATTTGATGGCGGCAGAGAGCAATTCGCTTTGGATGCATCAAAATAACGGACATCTTGTTCCAGAGTTCTCCTTCTAGATAACCTTCCAGCTCACCTTGAAGATCAGCTACGGCAGTGTAGAGCATTGATTATGATTGGTGAGATCAGCGTGAGGTTGGTGTAGGTGCATTATCATGCTTCAATTGCAGCAGCTCCATGTCTTTGACAACGAGGCAATTACGACCCCTGCTGAAATAGGCCACATTGCATATTTTCATATTTGCTACTGCATTGCATGGAGTTGGCAATTTGGCGTCAACTAAGTTAACAATGGCCTAGCGCAAATCATGTCAATTCGGCTCGGCTCTCTCAATTCTGTGTATCATGGTTCCATCTCGGCTTGTTCAGGGTCACCCGATTGGAGCTGCTCCTGCAACGGATCGATCCTTCCATAAATTCTTCCACCAATTTCTCCTCCGTTTTCTCCATCAATTTATCCACCATTTTCTCCCATCAATCTCTCCGCCGTTTCCTCCACCAATTCCTCCACCAATTCCTCCACCGATTTCTCCAAGTAGAACGTCAGACAATGGAGAACCAACCATCTTCGGAGGCTTGGACCAAGGTTATTCGCTTTGGCCAGACTATGAAGGTTCAGAATGAATTGACCAAGCGCCCGCTCCGAAAACTCAACGAAGCTCTTGAAATCGTGAAGACCAAACAAACTAGTCCGAGACATAAACATTACAAACAATTTCTTTTCGATATCTACCACGCATCAGGCGCCTGCGGGTTCCTATGTGCTATGGCCCTTGGTCAAGTTCTGGTTGGTGACATGAGATCGGACCAACGTACTAGCCTTGTTCTCCTGTTTAAAGTCAACCGGGAACATGAGGATATTAATCATAATATTCTAGAATCGCTGGCAGAAAGATTCCAAATATCTAGCTCCCTAAAGGGTACACCTCTCTTCTCACTGCTACGCTGACCAGGCTAACTGAGGGTAGATTTACTGCCAAAACAAAAACGAGGACGAGAAAGTTTAGAAGTATCAGGTATGATGATCGATACGCTATCAAGTACTGACTGCTCACTTCTGACTCCGAGTAAAAGTCCCGTCTGCGCCTGGAGGGGCCTCCCCGGACATTTTGGAGAATGGAAAGCATGGGATTCAAAGCCATTTAGGTGCGCAAGCCCCATCAATGAAGGGCAATACTAATTCTAAGCAGATGACCAATCGCCGAACAACTATGAAGCAGACAATCAGTCGACAGTACGTGCTGTGGTGGAACAACCTCGAAAACGACAACGCCTATCCACAGATGCTCGACCTTTAGAGTACACATCAAGGAGAACTGTTAGCTTTGAACCCGAATGTGATGCTGCGGTCCAATCTTCCCAGATATGGATGCCGGAAATACCTACAGCTCAACCTCTCCAGCTCGGTGGACTACAAAATAGCCATGACACTGGGAACCGAAGTGGCTGCCCTTTAATCCTTGAACCGCCATTAGAACAGATCCTAAGTCCGTAAAACGATCCTTAATTTTCTATTGTTAACATTTTTAGGTAATGTTAGAATGCCGGAAAATGGCAAGTACTACGCTTTCTCATACATGAGCCGCGAAATGGTTGCAAATATGCCAGAGCCATTTCGAACCTGGGCAACGAATAGCAAATTATGGCGTGACGAAGGGAGCAATCCTGACCTAATGGTCACAAATGCCGTGGGGGTATTCCAGCCAAATGTAATGCATGAGGACGCTTTCATTGTGATCAGGACGGGGTACTACGATGGATTTAAGGCGATAGAATCGTTCGGTTTAGCGGGACCAACTCCACAGAATAATATTTAATGCTTTAAAGGAGAAGTGCAGACATAGGTTTTTCAGTGTTAACTCAACTCAAAACAAGGTAGTATTCTGATCTAAGCTCTTCTGGTACAGGCCTCGCAGTTGCACTCGAATTGATCCTGATTTGGGGTCCCTCCGGTTTCCATCGCTTCCCTCTTTTTTTCATCTGTCCACGGCGTTGGAGTTTCAGGGGATTTAGGTAAAGACGCTGCTTTCTTAGAACTAATCAGAGTAGAGAAGAGTGGACACATAATTTCGGACTGCCTCTGGCCCGACATCCAGAGTGATACCTTCTCGGTGCTCAACTGCAGATTTGCGTCTGGTTTCTTTAAGCGGTCATGGATGTCCATAATAAGTATGCGATGTAATAGAACTCAGGGATGCTCAGAGTAATAACTTTGCAAGAGCTTTCTATCACTATCTTCCTATTAATATGGAAGGAACTCTATTGTGCTTCTTCAAGAGACGGAAATATCGATGGGAAGGTGTCTCTGCAAGCCCGTCACATCCTGCCGCAGGCTCCTCATGAACCCTGGTTCCAGTTTGGGGTCTTCCTGGATGTCTGGAGCCAGTGTCCGGACCGGGATAATTCACTCGATTGGGCAAGGCCACAATCCATCCAGCCTTCTTTCAATTGAAATGTGCATATGTTAGTCCTCACCTCTAGATGCCTCGTTCTCCCTGCCGATTGCATCTGTTGCCTTACTTGATATATGTCATTTGCCTGTTTAGACACAGAATACTTGGACTAGTGGATATATGCACAATAGCTTATTGCGGCGTCGTTTGAAACCTAATATTCGAATACATAACGGCGCATGTATACCCTTTAAAGACTTCTGTCCCCAATACACGTCCATCGACCGCATTAAATTCTTTGAGGAACTTTCCTTCACTGTCTGCGATATTACATGATTGACCCTCATAATCCATGATGTAATCCTTTGTTAACTCAAACGCAAAAGCATGGATGTATTCCCATTCTCCACGCAATGCTTTTTCCCCTATCTTCCCCTCTGTCTTTTCTTTTGTCTTGCCAGACATAACTGTTTAGATATTGGTATAGGGGTAAGATTCGAAGGGCGACACATGCAGCCCGACAAGGCCTTACAACTATCGAGGAAGAGTGGTCGATGGGTTGGATTTGCAAAGCATTTGCGATCGCGGAGAGTTGCCAAACCCAGAAAAGCTAGGTAAAAATTATGGCCCTACATGATATTAGTAGTTGCAGACTGTTGGTGACTCTGTACTCGCCTTTGCCCGAAGTTTGTCTCAAGCGCGGTCGGTAGCCTGACGATGATACCGTTGATGCCAGTATTTGAATTCGAGAGCCAGGAGAATGCGGATCGATACGCTCCAAAGTTTAAGCTGCGTCGTTAGCAGAATATTTAAGGAAGGGAATGGAGGGAAGGCGCACAGCGCAGGGGGGGGGGGAATGAAATTGATAGATATATTGCCTGGCGAAATGCTGATGCAGGAGGAAAATGGGCCGCGAGGCTGCCCAACGTCGGTGGACGAAGTCTATTGGCGGAGCTAGGCGTACCTGATGAGGCAAAACAACTGAGTCATTGTTGTTGCTCGAAAACAGCTTGAACCGTGTGCGCTCGTTCTGCTTGCAATTTGAGATGTTTTGAATGAGGTTATTCGTTTGCAAATGGTGGGGCTGGACGCTATGGATTTGCTTAGCAAACCCGATAGCGTCCGAGAATGAGGCTCTAAAGCGCCTATCAGGCTAAAATGTCCAAAGCACATCGCTTCACATTTCACCGTCTACAGCAACACGACAACCAAACACAAAAATATCAGAGATTTGGTTTTAGGGTTCCCACTTTATGTTCAAGGTTTCGCTATCAAACACTAAAAATCACGCCAACGCGTCCGCAAGTGTTACTGCTCAAAATTTTCAAACAATTTAAGCACGGTCTCGTATGTGCTCCTAGATTTTCCTTGCCAAAAGTTTAAGTCGACTCTTCCTGGGGAGCTGTACTCTTGTTCCGTCTCCCACAAAGCATCGGCATCAAGAAGCCCACCAAAATATTCCAGATAGGTTGGTTTGAGTTTCGTGGGATTAACCCACCTCTCTTATATTTGCCATCACTCTTCCCACTCACTGATTTCGACCTAGCGTTATATATTTGCAGGACCAGGGACCTAAAAACTTTTTTGAAATCTCTGTCCTTTTTGGCGGATATCTCCAAAAATTCGCATCCTAATTCTTGCGCCAGCGCACGCCCTTCATTAATTGAGACTTCCCGCTCTGTAGACCTGTCCGCTTTATTTCCGATAAGTATTATTGGAGGTACCGCTGTTGGAGGATTCTTAAATTGCTGAACTTGTTTATGGAGTCCTCGGATCTTCCTAAAGGAAGCCATCGATGAAATACTATAAACAAGCACAAAGCCCTGGCCCTCCCTAATCCATTGTCCTCGTAGCTGTTGGTACTCTTCAGAACCCGCAGTATCGAGAAACTGGACTGCATAGAATTGATCATTGATATCAATTTGTTTCCGGTATAAGTCTTCTATTGTTGGTTCATGCTTTAAAAGTTGTTAGAATCTCTAAATCAAGGTCAAGCCTAGGGAGATAAAGTTTACTTGCCGTCTCAACAAATCCTAATGAAATACATTGGAGTATTAAAGCTGTCTTCCCAACTCCTGCGTCTCCTAGCACCGAAAGTGTGGACGGAAGCGTTTCTGACATGTAAGGGACTGAAAAGGACTCTGGTAGATGACTTAGGAACGCCTAAGAGTCTTTACTGGTAACTTTTAATTCTTGTCAGAGGGGCAGAAAGGTTGGAAGGATGACGGCAGGTTATGAATTCAAGGGAAAGGGCTTTAATACTGATAAATATCGAGACGGAATCCACTTGAAAACATAAGACTAGGAAATGTACCTCTTCCACTGCCACCACAACGGTGATAGTTCGGTTTTCTAGTACGGTCCGGGATAGATTAGGAGCGTCCCGGGCAGCGAAACGTGGGATTTGTGAGTCTCGAGGGATTGTGAGTTCTCAAAGTACAATTGCTTTGCTGGCTTGGTAAAGCAGCCATGGGGGAATTGGTGGACAAATTGGTGGACAGATTGGTGGACAAATTGGTGGACAAATTGGTGGAGGAATTGGGTTGGACAAATTGGTGGACAAATTGGTGGACAAATTGGTGGACAAATTGGTGGACAAATCGGTGGAGGAATTGGGTTGGACAAATTGGTGGACAAATTGGTGGACAAATCGGTGGACAAATTGATGGATAAAACGACGGGAGGAATTGGTGGAAGATGGAATGATGAGCATAATTGGACGCCAACTGCGAACTCCCAGCTTGTACGTATCGTGTGGCTTTTCCGATCTGCACCGCACGGACAATCATGGGTCTGACCCGCTTGGTCTCGCTCCCGAGGATCCAGCTTCACCTGGGTGGCGCGTCTGCCGCCGGGAAAAAAAGCTGTGCCATTCCACTTCACAGGCTTGGACCCAGATTCGACCAGGCTCACTGAAGTCCGACTTAGGCATACGCTGCGAAATAAGTCATCAGACTCGGCAAGACTATTGAATTCAATGCGTGCCTTGCATTTCATGGCATCTAATACTGAATCTGGGATCTCCGAAGCCATTTTCTACATACAGGGAACCCCGAAGCTCAAGCCACCGATCAGACAGAATTGTAAACAAACAAGACAACAGGCCCAGCGGCGAACATTCTAAAACACTTACACTAAATGTACACGGTATCTATGCAGTCTGGATCTCATCCGCCCTCCCAATTCCCAGTTATACATCCCTAGCAGACTGTGCCGAAGGCTTCTTCGCTGTGATGAAGTACCTGCCACTATCAGAGTTGCCTATAAGAGGTGAGAAACCGACTTACATATTGTGATAGCTCCGGGCCTCTGAATAACTAAATGCTTCCCTGAGCTGATCGCAAAGGTCCCTGACTTTTTCAATTGGCCATCTTTAATAAAGTCAGTAATATATTGAAAATAAAATAGAAAAAGGAAGAAAATCAGCTGTTTGGCTTACCCCAACTCAGTAGTCAACCTTCTCCCTGAATAATCATCTACTGCACCCTTTAGCCTAGCATGATTCCACAGGCCGAGATCTCTCTCTGCTCTTGTAACCCCCCATTTGCCAATCGGGATCTTCTCCTTTCTAACGACAATATTGACAAATCCTGCCTCTTGGAGCCACCCTTCGATTTGATCTAGAACATCAAATCTCATCCCAGCTTGCTCACCAGCTTTGAAAATAGCATCATTCCACTTTTCGTAGGTTTCAGTGACTTGATCCACGATTTGGAAGAGTCTATTCTCTTTGCAATCAGTTAGAAAAGCATCTCGAACCTCGGAAATCTCACGGGGCGTGTGAGATTTCAACGATGTAGACAGATATGGTTCCATACGATCAATTATCCCGCGTTGTTTAAAGGCCCTAATATATATCAGATCTGGGCTCTGCAATAAGAAGGAAAGGTAGAGCTATTCCTACTTAAAGCAATATATTGTTGACACAATGTGAGCGGGAAACAATATTCACTGCCTGGACGGTAGAGCATAAGTACTACCTGTTGGTTTCCTCTCTCTATTCCTTCTTCTCTTTCCAATACATCAAAGCTTTCCACTCTGCTCCTATCCATCTACGTCAATTCTTGAACTCCTTCAACTAAACAATACAACATCATCGTCCGCACTACCTCAGCGTAGATCTGTAAGTTTCCCTAGCACACCAGCAACCACGATGCCAACTCTAATTACATAGTCGTGGCAATGCCTCCACTTCAACTCTCCCAAACTGTCCTTACTTCCCTGCAAAAGATCATCGACGTGACCAATGATGCAGCAGCCAAGGACGAGAAGCTCGTTCCGCAACTACCTATCTTCAGCTCACCATGTGATTCGATGTTGACGCTATACCGGGGCCACTCTGATATGCCTACCGAGCTCCGTGCAAAGTTACCCTCCACCGCTGCAGGAAAAGATAGTAGAGGAAATAGGAGGGAATGAGAAAGACTAGGCCTTGACGGATGAGACAGCTGCCCGATTAATACAGCTTATTGATGACGGTCAGATAGTTTTCAAGTTTGACTTTAAAAGTCCTGGAAGGGGAGGATTGGGTTGGATATGCTATGCAGCGGCAGCATTTCCGTTGCATTGCATGCGCCTTTTGTACCTAGGGCAAGAAGGATCGAGAGAAATTGAGACTTCAGCGATTGGGACAGGATCACGAGACTTCATTTATGTTACTTTGTGGGGTTTCATCAGTACTCCGTCCCACATCATTTCAAGGACAATCATTCATAACTTCCCATCTTCTCCCCGTCTTTCTTGCTAGCCTTCTTGATAGGGCTGTGCCGGCTCATTGTGTGTAAGCTCTACCGTGCGTGTGGTGCGACTCTCAGTTGCTTTCTTTCTGAGCCATTGTTCTCCCAACTGCCTCTCTGCTATTGCATGCTCAAGCGCTCGAACCTTCTCTCTTTTAAGCTTCGCCTCTCCACTCTTTCATTCTCAAGCGCTTGAACATCCCCGCTCTGCTGCTCGATCCTCTCAACTAACCTGCGCCGGCTATGCTTAAACGCTTGAACGCCCTGGATCTGTTGTTCAATCCTCTTTATCAGGCTCTGCTGGCTTATACGGCCATCGCCTCGGCATAGGAACTAGCTTTGCTGTCAAGGTTCCATTCGATGGGGGATCGCATCACACACCCAACGAACAAAGAATATACGAACGCCTCGGCCCCCACGCTCTCAACTCTCTATCCAAGTATGCCGCCTCACTTCTGCTTCCGAGGTCGGCCACGCCTTTTCTTTGGCGGCACTAACACTGTGTTGTTGTATTCTTTGAGTAACCCCTGGGTGTTCCCCAGGTGCTCGATCGGTTCCCAGGTATCATCTGCTTTTGAAAATCCCTTCCATCGTATTTGATATTCTCTCACTTGATTGCTGTCACGGTGGTCTAGAATAGCCTCTACTTCCCATTCTGTTTCGTCGTCGACCAGCTCTGGTTCTGACGGCTCAAAGGCGTCGCCGAGACGGCGACGCTTTGTAGGTTGCCGATCCTCCTTTTCTGTATTGTCGCTGTCATCAGCGTATATGGACTGGTGGGTGTCATCGTCACTGTTGATTACAGTACAAGTGCCCTTGTGCGCGCTCTTCTCTTCCTGTTCCTTCGGGTCAGGCCTGCCGCTAGTATTTGTAGAGGATTGTGCAATATGGCAGTGCTTATTGATTGGAGCCCCTGAATGATGGACCTCAGACTGTTCTTGGCTTAAGGGGAAGGGAGAAGAAACTGCTTAAGATTAGCGACATGTTCACCTCTTAGCTAGGAATCAGTCATCTGTTTACCTTCAAGTTTTGAGAGCAGCGCAGAGCTAAGTGAGATTTTCATCTGATCTTCGGTGATCCAGGTAGAGAGCTCATCGACCAAGTACTCAAAAACTTTCCTGCCATTGCTACCTCTGCTGCGCTGGCTGCGGCGCATGCGGCGAACTGGCTTTACCCTTCTATCTGCCGGGGGGACCAAGTCTTGAGAGTTTCGTTCGCAGACCGGTGCAGCTACTGACATCTGTATATCGCTTTCGTTGACCCATGCATTATGCCGGTTCGGATGTGTACCCCATACGATTCCGTACTGGAATGTCTTGGTCTGGAATCCCGTAGGCTGCTGGATACGTATTCCACGAAGTCGAAAATGGGGTAACGAGAGGCTGTGAGATCGTTTGAGGCAGTCTTTTGGTTTATAAAAAGAAGCAAACGATAGCTCGTGGTGGCCGAAATGCCAGGCGAAAAGCTCTTCCCGAAGCTCCCCCTTCTCTGGTGTTTCTGTCACGCAAGTGTCCTGCTGCACTGAATCTCCAAAGCCTTGAGCTGGGGCGCCGTCTCGAAGCGGTCCGCGCGGCTCCTCCAGTATACTACTCGTGGTTTCCGTATGTTCTTGGCTACAGACCTCTTTATCTGGTACCTCGGCCGAGCAAAGCCGCAGCGAGCTTAACGCACTGCCCGATGCCGCATTGTCCTGCTCTGTCGGAGCCAGCTGTATTTCATTCTCTACTTCAGCTATGCTCTCCTCAGTCCATCCATCATCGCGATGGGAGGGGTCAGGAAGGGCGCCTGGTGGGGGATCCACCGGCGTGCTCTGAGGGATATGACCGATTTCTGGTTGGCGGACCTGAGCTTGCAAATTGGATGCTTGAAGGAGGATTGACTGCTGATTTAGCGTAGGTGTAGAAGAGACGCCTTGCTGCTCACAAGATCCAAGGCTTGGAGTTGGGTCGTCGATATAGCAGCCCTCCTCAACATCATACCACGGACCGGAGGTATCAACGGATTTCATTGTCTCAGAGGCGAGTTCTGAGGATAAGAGAGAGCTACTAGAAGCGCCTTTGGCCTTATCCCCAGTATCTTCTGTATTCGACTTATCTTGCTCGTCGCCGTCGAGAACCATTGGTTGATCTATCTATAATTAACGGGCTACTTTTCAGTATACAGGAGAGCCGGTGTGCTTACCTGGACCGTTACCCTGACGTTCACCCAAGCCTAATTTTGTTTGGCTAGCTTGTACTTTGGCCTTGTTCAAAGCTAGCTGTTCCAGATGCAGCCGGGTAGACTCGGGTTCGGGGGCTTTAGTTGTTGTTTTGGTACGCCGAACAGACTGTAAAATCGCCTCGAGGGATGGAAGATCGTCGTCTGATTCATCGATACTGCTAGTAAGAGCGTGCTTGCGACCTAGATTAGAAAGTCAGTCCAATTTACTTGAAGGGTATAGTTGCTGTATATTTTCAGCTCTCGCTGTAGTAGTCCTACCTGTCTTTTCTTGATATCTAGAACGGGAAAAGGCAGACTTAAGCCTCTGTGCTTTCTGCTTGCAGGGGATAGATGGGTTGGCTTGAAAGGACGAGAGAATTCTACTGTCATTGAATAGCGGGTTTGATAGAGAAAGGTCAAAATGAACAAATCTTCTGCTCTGAAGAGCAGCCATCATGAAACGAGATACAGAGAGAAAATCTGTCTAAGAATATGGTATATTCAGCGAGGAGGATTGAGCCACTTTAGTAGGAAGCTATAGCATTCCTCCGTGGAAATTGAACTGGTCTCGTCCACACCCGCTTTGCCGCTTGCAACTGCCGTAGGCTCTCGGAAATCACATAATCCAATCCTGCACATGAAACTTCGGCCTTCCAAACCTGTGGAGATGCAGATCATCGTTCAGCTCAGAATCTACATCGCCTGTGATCACAGTAGGATCATCGAACCAAGGCTCGATTATGCGAACCCTAGCTCTCCTCAGCTCCACCGGAGATCGAGAAACCGGCCTGTGATCAACTCAATCCAATGCATCACACCCACTCCGTGAATATTGTGGCCATCCTCGCATAGCTGAACCCAAACGACCTGCCCTTTCCAGAAATCCTATCGGATGCATTCTAGCGGCTTGTGCAGTTCCGCCACAACAGCGCCTTGAAGCCAAGAATCTTCGAGCAATTCTCAAGTAACAAATGCAACGGCTTCGGATCGAGCTCCTTCCGAGGTCATACGACCCGCCTCGTGATCGTCCACATCTGTATGTCCACTTGTTCTCCCTCTGCCGGCGTTCGTATTCGGTCCACAAGATGCTCAAGGGAGTTTCAATAATGCAATTTGCAATCTGTCACAGCTATGTTAGGCGATCTCGGTCCTTCTCGTCACGAATCAGCCCAGATCAAGGCACACAGCGCGTATTATCGACTCCACTGTACAGAAAAAACTCACCGAGCTAACCTCGACACAGAATCCATCCGCGGCACAGCTAGGCAGCGGCCAGCCGTGTCGTTTTGAGGCATTTCTTCCATTGGCTAGGTCGTTACGCGTAGAGACACACACCCAAGGCAGATTGGGACCGACGCATTGTCGTAGAGGCTGTGAGAGCAAAGCCGGTGTTCCAGCTCGTATCTTGACCAATCCAATAGACTCGAGGAGACTTTAGGAGAATAACAAGGAACGGCCGCCGTCGCAAGACGGTCGAGAGCATCGAATCTGGAGTAGGAGATCGGGGATTCTAGCTTTAAGCCAGCTTGTGCCGCTGCCCCCGCTGAGACGAGGGCGACCAAGGAGTCATTCTAGGATAGGCTGCGTAGGTAGGGGTCGGCGGCGCACGCTAAGAACGAATTACCAAGCAAAGAGGATGTTGGGAAAGGATTAAGGAGGAAGATGGACGAGCAGGTGGGGGACGCGGTTCTTATAGACGTTGAAAGCGGCGGCTGGACCGTGCACGCGCCTTCCCCAAAACAGAGGGTCGCTAAACCCAGGGGGGCAAACCGCAGTACTGAGATAATATTTAAGTATTATTTAAATTATTTTAGTTATAAATTAAATAAAGTAAGATAAGAGGCAATTGATTTTATTTTAAA